>JAGYYJ010001375.1:0-16537 GCA_019671005.1 Hibiscus mutabilis
ATCATTGTAAGACACACTTTGAATATATAAAACATCTTTGAAAGATTGCTTTCATTCTTGTTCTCTTGTGGAACTTTATCGGCTTCAAGTTAGTCTTGTAGTCTTCATCCATTTCCCTTTTGTTATAGCGTTGGTTCCTAGCTCATCTATAGCTAGTGGGTCACGTTCCATATCCTACCACTTCATTTCCACTTTATTATATTGCTGGTTCCTAACTCTTTATAGTTAGGGGGTCACAATCCATCCTTTGAATTTCTTCATCTTAACGCCAACACCCCATCATCTTCACCTACATTTTCATCTTTTATTTTTTTTTCTTCCATAATCACAACTATCACTCTTCCTACACCCCTTCTACATATCTTTCATCCCATTATTTCTATTTCTTATTTATCTATTTCTACTTACATTGTTGTTTGAGTAATTTCAGAATACATTCAAAGCACTGCAGAGTTCTTACTAGAATCACGATCGGGCATTCACATATATGATTCAAAACTCATAGTCGAGATCATATCATCAAGCAATTTGGTTCTGTTACATCCCCTTATAAGCTCCTAAAACAGACCTGATCCATACTCACATACATACATACTCAGCTCAATCCTTTCATGCTCTTATATATATACATAAAACAGAACAGTCACATGTATACATTTAATCTGACTATGAACAACCAAAATTATGTTCAATGATTCACCAACCATATCAATCAAACAATTAACAAGAATCAACAACATGGATGAGTTTCTCATAGAATCCAGCAACACATTTCGTGGAAAAGCTCATGGGAATTCAACAGAGTTGCAGCTAAAGGAGATAGAAACATTCACCTACTTCCTTAGCATTCGATAAGCATGAAAATTGAAGCCAATTTGACTCTAACTCTAACATCCATGGCTGGTTCCAAGCTCTCTCTCTCTCTCTCTCTCCTTTCCCTCTCTTTCTCTAATCGGTTTAACCAAATGGATGAAGGGAGAAGATGATTCCTTCATTTACTCACTAATCGTGAGTCACCAAATGCACTAACAAGTCTAATTGACATGTGTATACCCCCTTAAGCTTTGTTTAATGTTACATGCAATTTCCTAGTTAATCTGGGCTTTTAATTTGGTCATTTCTTAAGAGATATCTAATTCCATTTCCTCACTTTTTGGTCCTAATTTACTCAATTTAATCCTATCTTGCTCAATTAGTCTTGAGAGATAGTTTAATAATAATTTAACTAGAATTTCTATGTTCGATAATCGAACACACAATTATATTATTCAATTTAGCTAATTATCAATCTAATTTTTACATATATCCAAATGCTTAATCCTCGAGGGACCATTTCAGGTACAAGAATCATTGGATACTGTTAACCCGATTTTAGGGATGTTACAACAAAGCTTTGAATACTTATAAAGCTTATATACATATAAAGCCAAACGGAATCTAAATGCACTATGCAAGTTAAACAACTATGTGCCACCAACTAGGAGTCCTAAAGAGAGATTACATAACATACATCTCGACTTCTTGTGATCTTGTCCAAGCTCAAAGGCTAACCGAAGCAAATTTATCCTGAAAGGCAGTGAAAGGAGATAAATAAGTATAAATACTTAGCAAGGTAGCTTTAAGCTACTAAAAGCTTGAAACAAACAGAAAATCTATCCTTTCACCAAAATCTATTAATCATTTATACAAATACAAAGCTTTGACAAGGAGTTAACCATTTAGACTAAACATTTGAATAAGAAGTTGCACATATTCTTGAATATTTGAAAAAAATTAAATAGTTATGTTCTCATAGGTGTTCAAACGGAGCAAGTACAGATATACCCCTAAGTATTCGAACAAGCAAGTACACATATACATATAGGTATTCAAACAAATCATATCTATTCACCTAAGATATGTTCAAATAATTAATAGGTACACATTATATGTTGTGCAAGTCATTACAATAGTTTATTGATTTAACTTATAAGCTTTCATGGATTCTCTTTAACCTAACCTACTATAAGCATGATTACTTATCACCTAGATATCCTAGTCAGGAATTACTTGTTTCATAGAATCAAACATAACACATCTTAAACATGGCATATCATAGACATAACATATATCATGGACATAACATCTTAATTTAATCAAGATATTAGCTAATGAAAGGTACCATTCAAACAACATAGCCATACCGTTTCATGATATTTGAATAGCATGTATAAAGGAGCAATCCAATTAACCAAATTTCATACACATCAACATACTTACCGAGCCATATATCTTTATCCAAGAAAAAGTTATAAATCAATAGGCATAAGTTACTTACGATGCAAGTTATTGTAATGAATCACTAGTTTAATTTATAATATTTCATGAATTTTTCCTTTTAAACGTAGCCTTGTGAATCAAGTAGCCTAGGTATACGAATCCCTAACCAACTGTCACCAATAAAAAGTACTCAAGGTACCGGTCAATTCCTCCTACTATCGCCAAGTGACCACAATACTTCCCTCCTATTGTTGCCAAATAAGGACCGTAGTCCACCCCAAACACGAGCTCTATAGACTCTATGGCATGCCAAGTATACCTATGACTGGCTCGAAACCAAGGCTTTTCAATTAAATCTTATCAAATCGAGTTGGAGTTGAGCTTAGCTCCTTAATCATATAATCAAGTAACATGACTTATTCATTTCAAGGATGAGCATAGCTCCACATTCTTATTGTCACACAAGCAAGGCTTATCACTTATCATATGAATCATGGCTTGTTATTTATCATATCAAGCATGTATACACATCAAATGTGATTCTCAATTGATTTACTCATCTTACTCGAATGATAACATGGCTAGGATTTACTCAACAAGCATATATGAACATGTATCAACCTTACTAAGAGCATAACACTAAATCAAGAATTTGATCCCATAGAAGGCTTGTCACAAGAATACTTACCTTGAATCCAAGCTTTTACATGAATAGCTTAATTTAAAGAACAAAGCAATGCAAGTAAAATAATCAAGAATGCTCGGGAAGGTTGTAAGCCTGTCCTGAGACTTTAAACTAAGTGATACATGCATGAGCGGGGTCAAATTACTAATATTGGACAAGAAGCTAAATTTGTTCGATGCAAACAATAAAAGCCAAAACAGTGCACGCATAGGAGGTCAAAAACGATGCATCTTGGACAAGAAATTGAATCTGTTTGTAAAGTCAGGTTGTCTTCTAACAAATTGTCCGCTATTCAGTTATCTTTCCAACGCATCTTGAAACGCGTCAATCGGACATCGGGAACTCAAGATACGTGCAATTTACTGAAGACTGCGCATGCAGAAAACTGGATACGAGATTATTACGGGATTTTGTAAAATTCAGACCAAAAGCTAACATATAAGGCTTTGGACGAATTAAACTTAGCCCAATATATTTATTATCATTTAAATTGATATTTTTAGGGTTTTATATACTTTAGGAACCAGCCACCCAGCCCTTAATCAACTTATCACTTGCCTTATCACCCTATTCCCTGCCACACAAGCACAAGGAGTTTAAGGCTGTTATTTTTTTATTATCTAAGCATTAGATTAGGTTTTCCTTGTTTTAGTAGAAGTTAAATTACTTTGTCTATCCTTCACCTATAAAAGGATGAAGCCTCCATCATTGTAAGAGAGATTTTCTTTGATTTATGAAATATTTAGTGAGTTTGTTTTTGCAAGTGCTGATTACTTGTGCCTTCGAAGTCTTCTTCAACATAAGTTCGATGAGTTCTTGTGAGGGAGATCATCTTCACACTCTTGCTTGCCTAGATAATCGCGTCTAGGAGGGTGGGTTAGAGCCGCTTGAGGTTGCTTGCTTAGATAATTGAGTCTAAGAGGGAGCCGAGGACAAAACAACATCAACAATTCGCATGCCATCTTCATCTTCAACCTTCATGCCATCTTCCATAATTCCATAAACAAAGCTGGAATTTTCAGATTTGTTTTACTTATCTCTTTCTCAATATTTTTTAATCTTTTTTATATTCTTATTTCTTATCATATAATCCTTCATCTTGTCTTTCTTTCTTTAAATTTCCAGCCCTGAATCTGAAAATTTCAAGAAAATCCCTTCTCTTTTCTCTTGAATTTTCAGATCTGCCCAAACTTTCTTGATTGAGTCTAGAGCTCCTAGTTCTTGCAATAACTTGATTGAAGGCTTCCAAATCCAAGATTGCGCTACTCTATCATTTGGTATCAGATTTGGGACGATTCTTGGCAAGAATTTTGGGAAAAAAAACTTGAAAATTAGGGAAAAATTCGTCAAAACCAAACGAGTGAATTTTGAGCTGAAAAATTCCAGATCAGATCTATACCATTGGTGGAGTCACCACACAAAAGTTCAGAATTTTTGGACTTCGGGAACACCTCGAACGAAGTGGATAAAGTTTCAGCAAAATTAGGGTTTTCCCCCTAATATAACCCTATTTTCATTATTTTTTTTCTTCAATTTTCGTTGTTTTCAGTTTATTTACCTTGTAAAAAGAAAAAAAAAGAAAAAAATGAAGAAAAGTGAGAAAGCTCATACCTAGCCACCAACCACCATCAAGAATCATCAAGATCACCTTCATCAACCACCACAAGCACCACATTGAAGTGGATTCAACATTGGATTTCTTCCTTCAAGTTGTTTCTGGGTTTTGGGGTTATCATCTTTCTCTACTCTTAGTTTCTTAAGTTCCTTTATTTTGCTTTTTCTTTTTTCTATTACGCAATTTAACACTTTCTCTTTTCTGGTGTGAGTAGGACTAAAAGTTGCATTACAATCCTTCTTTCTTGCAACTATATTCAATTGGTGTCAAGCCTTTCATTGGACTCCAGTACAATTAGGACTCATTGTTAGGATTAAACTCTGATTGTAACTTGTTGACTTGTGGCAGGAAGGTCTTTAAAGAGCACGAGATCGGTTTACTTGCCTCGCTAAATATTTATTCCTTGGAGTGTTTAGTGAGATTTTTAGTTTTCTTTTGCTTTTCACCTTTTTAAATCTAACTGTTTCAGGATGTCAGAAACGAGTAACGATAAAGAACCACATGAAGTGACTCTTCAAGAAGTTTCGGATACTCTCAATAAACTTGAATGGACTGTAACCTCATTGGCAACCAAGCTTGAGCACACTGATACAGTCGTGACCGCAATCACTCGAACCATTGGGAGATTAGAAACCACTGCTATCTCAAGTGATACTGAGGAGCCTAAGCATCCAAATCTTGTTCCTATTCAGAATAGACGCCAAAACCCTTACATAGGCACAATCATTGCATAGAACCGAGACGAGCAACAAACACCTTAGCCTAGCCAAAGATCACTATACCACATTTTCAAGGAAGGTATGACCCTGATGCTTATTGTGACTGAGAAAATCGAGTTGATCTTCTATTCGAGCATTATCAATGTCCCGAAGAGAATCAAGTTCCACTGTTGACTCTCGAATTCACTGAATATGCATCCATTTGGTGGTCCGCAATCGACGTCTCAATAGAGAAGCCAAGATAAACTCATGGGGAGAACTTAAAAAAGTCATGCGAGAACGATTTGTTCCCCCATTATATCAACGAGAGATCAAACAAAAGTTACAAAGGATCCGACAAAGGCTGCAGAACTGTTGATGAGTATCTCAAAGAAATAGAATCATTGATGCAAAAAGCCAACATACAAGAGGATGAAGAGGATACAATGACTAGGTTTGTTATCAGACTCAATGACAACATTCTTGAGGTACTTGAACTCAAAACCTACTACACCCTTCAAGAGGCATTCCAATTTGCCATGACAATCGAAAATCGCATCAAAGATCGACAACGATATCGACAGAAGAATTATCACTATGACAGAGGTACCACTCAACCTTTATCTCATTCTAATTCTTCTAAACCTTTGCTCGACTCAAGTAGACCAAAGAAGAAAATTGAAACATCCAAGTCACTAGACAAAACCAAGACAAAAATCCTAATGTTGACGGAAAACACACAAACACTCAAACAAGAGGATAGTGACAATGAACACATTAGACAAGATGACAATGCTTCTAATCCCTCATGTGAAGTAGTAGGTCCACTTGCTATACTCTCATCACCTCCCCACAAAGAAAGTAAGTGTAATTCTAACCCTTCATTTGATTCTTGTCCTATCATTCCGTTAGAAACACTTTCTCCTCTACTTAAATTGTACATTGATGATAATTTTTGTGAGAGGGATATGGATGTGAGATACAAAAGACTGAGAGTAAAGAGGCCGAGAGTGAAAAAAAGTCAAATTAACGACCCAAATTTGGTGAGTGAAAATACATAAGAGGTAAAAGTCAAACAAAGCCCAAAAGAAAAAGACAAGAAAAAGAACGCAACGAGTGATTTTGTTTTGACTAATCATTACAAATGTTCGAGCAGTGTTGTCTTATTTTTTCAGGATTTTGTTGAACCATTGAGAGGAGCTCAATTATATCACTCCACATACAACAAAGAAGCCTTTTCAATTGAAGTTGATGATTGTTCTCTCATTGCTGATTTAGATTCAAGGACGAATCCTTTTGAGGAGTGGGGGAATGATACATGCATGAGCGGGGTCAAATTACTAATATTGGACAAGAAGCTGAATTTGTTCGATGCAAACAATAAAAGCCAAAACAGTGCACGCATAGGAGGTCAAAAACGATGCATCTTGGACAACAAATTGAATCTGTTTGAAATTCTGGAAAGTCAGCTAACTTGCGACGAGTTTTTGGATGGGATCCGGGCATTTCTGAGTCAAGTTGTCTTCTAACAAATTGTCCTCCATTCAGTTACCTTTCCAACGCATCTCGAAACGCGTCAATCGGACATCAGGAACTCAAGATACGTCCAATTTACTGAAGACTGGGCATGCAGAAAACTGGATACGGATTTATTACGGGATTTTGTAAAATTCAGCCCAAAACCTAACATATAAGCTTTGGACGAATTAAACTTAGCCCAATATATTTATTATCATTTAAATTGATGTTTTTAGGGTTTTATATACTTTAGGAACCATCCACCCAGCCCTTATCAACTTATCACTTGCCTTATCATTTTCAAATCTTGCCAAACAAGCACATTGAGTTTAAAGGCTGTTATTTTTTTATTATTTTTAATTAGATTAGGTTTTCCTGTTTTAGTAGATCTCCAAATTACTTTGTCTTGAAAGATCCTTCAGATTGCTTTTTCTACAGCTTGACCGTCATAGATCTTATTTCTTCAACTTTCTCTTTATGATAGCCAATCCAAAATCATGCATTAAAACATTATTTTCTTTGATTTATGAAATATTTTTTGAGTTTGTTTGCAAGTGCTGATTAAATTGTACCCAAAATCAGTCTTCTTCAACATAAGTGTAACACGAGTTCTTGTGAGGGAGATCATTTTACATTGTTCTAAACTTGCCCAAATAAACATAAGACTTCTAGAAAGGGTGGGTTAAGCATATCATGAGGTTATTTGCTTAGATAATTAAACATCTAAGAGGGTGTGAGGACTAAAAACATCAACAATCTTGCAAACATCTTCATCTTCAACTTTCAGTTATCAATCTTCCATAATTCCATAAACAATACTTGAATTTTAAGATTTGTTTTACCTATCTTTTTCTTAATCTTTTCTCAATCATTTTATTTATATTCTTATTTCTTATCATCTAATCCTTCATTCCCCAACACAATCCCCAACATCTTTCTTTCTTAAAAAATTACAGCCTTGGATCTAATAAAAATCAAAAAAAGCCCTTCTAAAATCTCTTGAATTTTCAAATCAGCCCACTAACCAAGTTGATTGAGTCTAGATATTCAAAACAATCCAAACATGATGATTGAAGGCAAAACAAGTCCATTAATCATGTATATCACTTAGACATTCAAAACAGTCTATGACATTATCATTTCTAGTCAAAACAGTCCATTAATCATGTATATACACTTAGACATTCAAAACAGTACATGCCATGATCATTCCTTGTCAAAACAGTCCATTAATCATGTATATACACTTAGACATTCAAAACAGTCCATGCCATGATCATTTCTAGTCAAAACACTCCATTAGTCATGCTATCATAACTTATTCAACACTTGACACGCAAGCAACCAAATTCCTATAACTTGTTTAGTGTTTATACACAAGAAATCATTATACTAACTTTAGTAACCAAGTAAACCGGATGCACATGTTTTTACCATTTGATTAAGGTATTTCTTAATACAACTATTTCACGGTAGAAGATTAAAGACATACCAATAATTCGTAACTATTACTTCCACCAAAATCAATCAAGCGTCTAGTATCTTATATATATGTATCATTCGAATAGCACCATTTTTGTAGTTAAAAGAAATTACAAATATCATGTAGGTAATTATTAATTGTCATGTAATTTGTCAAGTTTAGTATCTCTTGACCCTGAATACCCATCACATACCTTATCGAACATAGCATGTCATTACGTAGTCACTTGTCATATAAGATAACAATATTATCATTTTATAGACAAGGTTTTCTTATTCTTAAAGGTATAGGACATAACATACCATAAGCTTGTATTACTTGTCACCCAAGATACAAAACATAACATGTTATAAGCATGTGTTACTTATCACCAGAGATACAAAACATAATATATTATAAGTATGTGTTACTTATCATATAAGCTATCAAACATAGCTTATTGTAAAAATGTGTTACTTATCACCAAAGATACAAACAAAATATATTATAAGCATGTGTTACTTATCATTTAAGCTATCAAACATAGCATATTGTAAACATGTGTTACTTATCATATAAGTTATCAAAACAATTCAATAGTTTAATTTGAATTCTCATGTTTTGTCTTTAACATAGCCTTGAGAATCAAGTAGCCTAGGTACACGAATCCCCACCCAACTGTTGCCAAACATATGGTACTCAAGTACCGGTTAATCCCTCCTACTGTCGCCAAGTGACCACAACACTTCCCTCTTACTGTCACTAAATAAGGACTGTAGTCCATCTGAAACATGAGCTCTATGGACTCTATGGCATGCAAACTATACCTATGACTAACTCGAAACCAAGGCTTTCCAATCAAGTCGTATCTTATCAAAATCAAATTTGAGCTTAGCTCATTGTTCATATAATCAAGTAACATGTCATGTCCTTATCAAAGATGAGCATGGATCCACATATTTACTAACATATAAGCAAGGCTTATTTCATAGCATATCAAGCATCTTCGATCACATGTAACTTTAGAACATACATTTCATAACATATCTTGTTATTAGTAGAGATAAGCATAACTTCATGTTCACATAACCCCAAACAAGGTTTATAACTTATCATATCAAGCATACAGGATCTTATGTATATCTCAAACGTATACCATCATCAAGAATTTTATATTATCAAGTACTTTTATTAAAGTACTCACCTCGAATCCAAGCTTAAACGCACAACATCACTTAATTTAACAAACAAGCAATGTAAATTAAAGCAAATAAAGATGCGTGGGATAGTTTGTTTCTATCTCGAGACTTAAAACTTGATGGGTGTCAAATCCGTCAAAAAATAATACCTGCTTGTTCTTTGGATTTGTAGTAGCGGCAAGTAGGGTCGATCCCACAAAGAACAGTTAAGAGATTGAGTTCACAAGCAATTAAAGTAAAAGGATGATTTTTGTGTTTGAGTTGAAGAAAGCAGTTTAAGTAAAAAGGAATTCAATATAATTTGGAACTCTAGTCAAGGTAGAACATGGAATATTAAATCAAGAATTTAGATCATCGAACTTTACAAAAGATAAACCTGCATCAATCTTAAATAGCTTGGTTATAGGTTAATTGATAATCCACAATTAAACCCAATCTCTCTTACTTAGTAGATAATCACTTAATAATCCATAAATGACTAACTCTTATTATCAAGATTAAAATCCTTAGATAATCCACTTAGAATTAAAACCTATCAAATAGCTTTATTGAATTAAGAGACCCAATGCACATAAACTATCAAAACACTAATCCATTAACTTATCAAGAATATGAATTTATACATTCTAACCCGTTGCTTGGTTACTTACCACTTGTATTCAGGATGCCTCGATTGGTTGTCGTATATATATAATCCAATATATACGTGTTGAATAAACCTGGAAGATATAAAAATACTTGAAATAGATGAAGAACAAGAAATCTCACTAAAAACTTTTATTAATAACCTCGTACCTAAACCTTAACTATAAAAAGAGTTTAGCAACTCATGGAGAAGGGAAACAAAGAAGAGAAGAATAAGAACTATGGGATGAATGATTTCTCTTCTCCTCATGACCCTATTTATAATAGAGGTCATTTACATCAACTAGGAGAAGGAATTACAATAAGAATTAATTTAAAACTCTATCCTACTCCAAATATAATATAAAACATAAAAGTTCAACTTGAAGTAGAATTCCTCTTCTTATGTTAAGTGCTCCTTAAAATCCAAATCCAACTAAAACTTCTCTTTTAAGCATGTATTATCCTTTAGTTGTCAAAATCCCTACAAAAACCAAACACTTATTAAAACATAGATTTATAGTTGGATTAGAACACTAAAATATAGGTATATATATGTGAAAACTATGCAAATATTAGATTTATCATATACCCCCACACTTGGATTATGCTTGTCCTCAAGCATATTGAAACACAAAACCTAGGGTCCTTTTGGTAAATAGAAAGGATAAGATAAGTAATAAGTCAATGATTGCAATTTAGCACAAGCAAATAATCACCCAATTAATTATCATGAAGTCAAAGATGGAATAAAATTAAACACTCACAAAGGATTCACTCAATTCGCTCAAGCTGTTTAAGGGACAACAACACTCAAGTCAAAGCATGTAAAAGAGTCTTACCATAGGCTTGCAAATACATCACATCTCCACCAATAATTGGGCCAAATTACGAGATCAAAAGGTCTTTGAATTTGGTTGTAACGGGGCATAGTACAAGGTATGATGAGAAAGACTTTTAGGCTCTTTGAATCGAATAACTTCACACTCCTTTTTCTCTTTTGTATCAAGCTTTTTCACAAATTTAATTTTGGGAGAAACAAGGATTCAATCTTTTTCATACTTTCTTTTCTTTTCTTTTTGAACAGACAAGAAAATTTTCTCCTTGATTTTTTTCTTGTTTTCAAGATTTTCTACATTTTCTTTTCTTTTTTCTTTTCTTCAAATAAGGGAAGAGTGTAGTTCTTCAATGTCGGGTGCAAATTGGGGAAATCAACAAAAGGAAACTAGGCTTGTAATGTGGTTAATTTCCAAACAAAAGGCTTAGCCTCAAAATTGGTTCTCTAATGGTCATATTTACCAAGGTAGGCTTTTTGGCTCAAGGTTCATACCTAGGTGCCTTAATCATCTCAAGTAATTTGATCCTATGTGGTCTCAACATTTATAACATTGCAAGTTCTAGAAGTAATCTAATCATGCTTGACAATCACTCAATGAAGAAAAATATAAAGCACAAGATATATGCTTGTTAAGGCTCAAGTCTCACAAAGTGGTTTGTTGTGTCCGATTTTTATCCATCTGACTATCGAATCAATTAATATAAGAAATGATTTGCATGTCTAATAAGATCTAATCTATCCTATTTTACTTCCCATATCAATCTCATCTTTACCTAGGGATCCAATTTTCTTAAAAATCTCAACGTATTAAGTTCAAGAAATTTTTTTATGTGAAAGTAATACTCATCAAAGTCATCAAGAAGCATGCAATTGCACACAACTATATCCCATCGTTTTAGCACAAATTGAGCACATCAAAGTTAAACCCCCATGCTTAAACCTAACATTGTCCTCAATGTTCCCTAACCTCCATGCAGAAAATAAAAGAAGGAAAATAAAAAGTTAAGGGACAAGAGTGCTCCCTCATACGACATGCGTCGGTTTAGGGGGTGTAGGGTGTGGAGGGCCGAATGCCCTTTGATTTGCCTCTACTCATTGCAATCGATATTCCAAGCAAGCTTGGCATTGCTCGGCGGTGATGGCTTGCAAAGATGAGGCTTCTTTCGTGGTTCCATAAGGTGACTTGGGCAGCATTGATTGGAGGGCTCTGCGCGTGGCTGCGGTTGAGAGTGCGAGAGGAGGGGTGATACGGAAGCTAGGATCCAAGAATTACCTCAAAATCTAGGAACCCTCTAGATCACAATTAATCTAGCAAACTCACTAATATGATCCTAGAAAACCCCAAACTCCACGTTCAACAAACCGATAATAAAGCCTGATCTTGATGTAGAAAATGAGATAGGATGAATTTGATGGTGGCGATGTTGGATAGATTTGTCCTTGGCACCCTCCTAATCGCAATTGAATAGGCAAACACCTGCAAACGGCACGAATCATTCCGATGAATGGATGATGACGAGATAAATGTTGTAGGATATTTTGTCCTCGGCACCCTCTTAGACGCGATTATCTAAGCAAGCAACCTTGAAATTAACCACATGGCTATGTAATCCAATCAGTAAACAATAAGTCTACAAATTTTCATGTTAATCCGATGTCATTTACCCATTCAATTAGACTTACCAAAATTGAGTGACCAATATGCAATGTTTCAATACTGTGATCAATGACTTATAACGGATTTAACCGCTCCCATACCAAAACACTATAGGCCTTATCAGTATAGCACAATAGGATTATGTAATCCATACTTCACTGTCTAAACTCGTTTCGATATGGTCTAGGACCGTATCGGTACAGCATGCAAGGGTGACAACCCAATTTCCAGCAACTCAAGAACTTGTTTCGGTACAGCTCAAGAAGTACTGGTACATGTTGAACTTCATTAACTCATTTTGATACGCCCTTAGGGTCGTATCGATGCAATTAAAATCTTGAATGCTTATGTGAGTTTCCGTAACGAAACACCTTTAGGCCATTTTGATATGCCTAGGTTGACCTGAACTTTCACTGACCAAATATGCATAGTCGTACCAAAACAGGTGAACCCGTATCGGTATGCCCTGCACTGCAATGATCGATTTTATCTGGTTTTTAGCCAATTTAACATGTTGAACGATGTTACCAGCAATATTCAATCACTATAATCTACTAGCATGTCATGTTTTAAGTCCATTTGAATCCGTTTACTAGGTTTTCACCTTTTAGTTCCCAATAAGCCATTTTAACCATTTTTAAGCCAAACCAAAATGCCAAATAAGCCTTAAAACATTATTACAATACAAGCATGACTTAAACACACCAAAAGGGCCATATATGACTAGTCTAGCTACTTTGCCACCATCCTAGGAGTTCATAGAGACAAAATACATTACTTTGGCCTTGATGTGTGACTTGTCAAACTCTTCAACTGCTCCAATCGTCAACTGGGAATCTCTTAACCTAAAATGTATGACATGAAATGCATTAGGCATACTTTGCCTAGTGAGGTAGTCTAAAACAATAGCAATAGCAATGGTAGGCATTTCAAGTCATGTATAGGCAACAATAATGCAATAGCACAATGTTAACAATGCATGATCTACGTAACAATAAGTTAATATTTAATATTAATCCTTGGATTGATTCGGGATAGTGGATACGCGAATTCCTACGCCTCGCCAAATCAATGAATGGTCTAGTCCCTCCGCCTTGCCAATATGACCAATAACACAAACATCCCTCCGCCTCTCCGCAATAAAGGTTGTAGCCCAAGGACCATAGTCCACCCGTACACTGAGCTCATGAATTCTATGGCATGCCAATAGTATCCAATGTCCTTTTGAATCCAAGTTTCGGTAACAATATCAATTATCGGTGTTCAGTAACAACAACAATGTTTAGTATTCTTGTCAATAAGCAATGATTTGATATCAACGTTCAATAACAATGTCAGTGCTCAATAATCTCAATGATAATGGCAATGACCGATGCTTCATTTATGATATTTCAATAACAATAACTCTATAAGTAACAATGCTCAATGACAATAACAATGACGATAGCAATGACTATGCTCTATGATTGATGTTCTATGTTTCTATAATTCAATGACGATGACAATAGCGAAATCGATAGCGATGTCCAATAACAATGTCGATGCTCAATAATCTAGACTATACTTACTGATGCTTACCAATAGCATTCACAAAGTGATTCGGTGCAATATTCCTTACCAATGATGTTAGCAAAACAATAATCAATGACAATGGGATCAGGAAAGGCACCTAGCCTATCCCGAGACTCTGACTAAACTCACCTTGAAAATCTGATACACTTATGGCTCCCGGGTGACAATCCCTGATACATGCATGAGCGGGGTTAAATTACTTATATTGGACAAGAAGCTGAATTTGTTCGATGCAAACAATAATGGCCAAAACAATGCACACATAGGAGGTAAAAACGATGCATCTTGGACAAGAAACTGAATCTGTTTGTGAAGTCTGGAAAGTCAGCTAACTTGCGACGAGTTTTCGGATGGGATCCATGCATTTCTGGGTCGAGTTGTCTCCTAACAAATTGTCCGTCATTCAGTTACATTTCCAACGGATCAATCGAACATCGGGAACTCAAGATACCAAATGATAGAGTAGTGCAATCTTGGATTTGGAAGCCTTCAATCGAGTTGTTGCAAGAACTAGGAGCTCTAGAATCAATCACGAAAGTTATGGGCAGATCTGAAAATTCAAGAGAAAAGAGAATGGCTTTTCTTGAAAATTTCAGATTCAAGGTTGGAAATTCAAAGAAACAAAGATAAGAAGGAAAATTAGAAGATGATTAATAAGAAAAAAGTAAAAAGATTGAAAAAATTAAGATGAGGATAGATAAAACAAATCTGAAATTTCCAGCTTTGTTTATGGAATTATGGAAGATGGTGTGAAGGTTGCACATGAAGATGGCTTATGAATTGTTGATGTTGTTTTGTCCTCAGCACCCTCTTAGACTCAATTATCTAAGCAAGCAGCCTCAAGCGGCTCTAACCCACCCTCCTAGACGCGATTATCTAGGCAAGCAAGAGTGTGAAGATGGTCTCCCTCACAAGAACTCGTCGAACTTATGTTGAAGAAGACGTCGAAGACACAAGTAATCAGCACTTGCAAAAACAAACTCGCTAAATATTTTATAAATCAAAGAAAATCTCCCTTACAATGATGGAGGCTTCATCCTTTTATAGGTGAAGGATAGACAAAGTAATTTAACTTCTACTAAAACAAGGAAAACCTAATCTAATTAAAAATAATAAAAAAAATAACAGCCTTTAAACTCCTTGTGCTTGTGTGGCTAGGAATAGGGTGATAAGGCAAGTGATAAGCTGATAAGGGCTGGGTGGCTAGTTCTAAAGTATATAAAACCCTAAAAACATCATTTAAATGTTAATAATTAGGTTGGGTTAAGTTTAATTCGTCCAAAGCCTTATATGTTAGCTTTTGGGCTGAATTTTACAAAATCTCGTAATAATCCGTATCCAGTTTTCTGCATGCGCAGTCTTCAGTAAATTGGACGTATCTTGAGTTCACGATGTCCGATTGACGCGCGTTTCAAGATGCGTTGGAAAGGTAACTGAATGACGGACAATTTGTTAGAGACAACTTGACCCAGAAATGCCTGGATCCCATCCGAAAACTCGTCGCAAGTTAGCTGACTTTCCAGACTTCACAAACAGATTCAATTTCTTGCCCAAGATGCATCGTTTTTTACCTCCTATGCGTGCATTGTTTTGACCATTATTGTTTGCATCGAAAAAATTCAGCTTCTTGTCTAATATGAGTAATTTAACCCCGCTCATGCATGTATCAATCCCTTTGTTCTTAGCCTTTGACGGTGATGGTGGATGATCCTTCTCCACTTCTTGAGCTAGGTGAACAATAGGGAAATTGTTAGAATCACCATTACGATATCAAAGTCATTATAGCAATATCAAAATCAATATCTAAACTTGAATATAGCCATTAGCTATGAATTTCCATGGATAGCCAAAACCTTACCTTAAGATTAGGCTTAATATAACCATGGATTTCAACAATAGATTGAGGATTCTAGCTTACCCGATCTATAGCATCCTAAAAATCAGCCTAGGAGTATGATATTAGTTAGATTTCTAAATCAATTAATTTAAGGTGACACTTGAATAATCTATAAAATGAATTAATGAAAAAAAATATAATTTTGATTGAGGGGTTTTGCTACAATTAACTTTCGGTTTAATCGTTGCAAATTCCTCATTTACTAGCTTAAATAAGTGATTTGGGACTCAATTTGAAGCAAATAAAAATTGAATGGCGAATATAGAAAGGACTAAAATGATTAACAAGGTAAAAATGAAGTTGTATGCAAATCTTTAAAAAAATACAGGACCCGTACATGTGTCATTGTGAATGCAAACATGTGGAAGGGAAGAGAGAGCATCGGTCTAGGTGGAAGATGACCAAACAAGTTGGCTATCATCTTTCTCCTCTTCCCAATTACCGATTTTAATAGATAAAGAATAAGGAGAGAGAAAGCATAGACATGGCCATGGAAGAGTGAGGTCAAGTCTC
>JAGYYJ010002733.1:0-12405 GCA_019671005.1 Hibiscus mutabilis
CACAAAAGGGTGCGAGACCGGTGACGATGGAAAGCGAGACAGTCCGAGCAACACTGTGCCTACGCTGGAAGAAAGTTTGGGAAAGCTCGAAGGATCCATGAAGGATGCCCGGGAGGAGATTGACGTTGTGAGAGTACGTCTTGACGAGCTGGACTCTTCGGGAGAGGAGCTCGAAAGCAACGTGCAGGATCTAAAGAACAACATGCGACCTTGATCATTGCGCCGACAGTGCGGATAGACGGAGTGATGCACTCGAAGCCGAGCTAAAGGCTTTGAAGGCGGAGATGATGGAGGAAATCAAGGGGCTCAAGGGAGAGCTTCAAGTTTACAAGGCTGTCGTGACTGATATGTTAAACACATCAACATTCAGACCAAAGTTGGACGTGCCAAAGCCGAAGGAGTTTAGCGAAACTAGATCGGCCCAGGACGTGGAGAACTTTGTGTAGAGCATGGAACAATACTTTTGTGCTACAGGCATCAAGGATGATGCGGACAAGGTAAACATTGCTTCTGTTTACTTAACTGACGTTGCACTTTTATGGTGGCGACGCAGATTGTCTGAGGAGAAGAGCAAGGATATTCCCATCGGGACTTGGGAAGAGTTTCAAGCTGAGTTCAAGGAACAGTTCTACCTAAAGAACGCCCAACATGAGGCTCAGGAGAAGCTGCACGAACTCAAGCATGAAGGTTCCATCCTGGAGTATGTCAGACGGTTCACTGAACTCAAACTCCAAATCACAGACATCGCTGAAGCCGAAGGCCTCTTTATCTTCAAGAATGGGCTTAAGCGATGGGCCAAAATAGAGCTGAAGAGGATGGGAGTCGAGGAACTCTCCAAGGCTATGGCCGCAGCTGAATCCATAGCCGAGTTCGAGATGGCGGAGTGTCTCAAGCCCCGAGGCAAGGGCCATGGTGGGGGAGTCAAAGATGGGGAAGGTCTTGTGTGCTGTATCTGCGGAGGGAAGCACATGATGAAAGATTGCCCCAAGAATGATCGTCTTAATGCTGTCAAAGGCGATGAGTCCGACGAGGAAGTGACGAGACTTGGTGCGATTGCGAGTGTCAAAGCGATCAAGCCGAGGGTAGAGAAGCAACTAAAGTGCTACCAATGTGGGGCCACACAAGTTGTGAGCATGCCCACATCGAGTCAAGCCATCCAAGGGGTGGACAAGCCCGAACAGAGAGCGAGGCTGCGAGACTTGGCTCGATGATACCGAGTTACGCTAAGGCAAGAGTGCATAGCGAGAAAGGGTTGATGTTTGTCGACATCAACATTGCGGGACGATCGAGGAGTGCTCTAGTGGACACCGGAGCAACCGATCTATTCATGTCCAAGAAGGCTGCCGACAAACTTGGTCTTAGAGTTGTGGGTTCAACTGGAAAGATCAAGACTGTGAATGCTAAGGAAGTTCCAATTGTTGGAACGGCACGGAAGGTTGAGCTGTAGATTGGTGAATGGAAGGGCAAGGAAGACATCAAGGTAATCAACTTAGATGACTTTGATTTTGTTTTGGGACTAAGCTTCCTTGACCGTATAGATGCTCTTATCGTTCCTTGTGCCGACATCGTCTGTGTTTTGGATCGCAAACAACGTTGCATTGTGCCCTCATACCGAGACAAGGGTAAAGGAACCAAGACGCTGACTGCCATTCAGCTTGTCGAGGATGCTCCAAGCCAAGGAGACATCGCTTTGGGGGCTACTGTTGGAGGAACTACTTTAGTGGGGCAAGAGTTGCCCGAGTCAGCCAGCGACATGAGGCCCGTGGAAAAAGCACCTTTGGGCAAGGTGGAAGAAGCATTGAACTTCAAGTGTAAAGAAGGGTTAATGCGGGAAAAGTTGCCAATGCGCAACGAGGCACCAAACTTCACGAGGGAAAGGTTGATGCCGGTTAGAGTGAATGCCATGAAGGAGGCGCATCTCAAACTTCATCGAGATGTGCGCAATGATGCAGAGCGAGGAAAAGTTACACGGCAGAAGGAACCAAGGCGAGCAGTCTGTATGGGAAGACAACCCAGTCCGAGTCGAGCGCTCCTTGTGGGGGGCCGTTCTTATGGGGAACATCGTTGCCCGATTCTGAGTTGGGAGCAAGCCAAGGTACCATGGAAGATCCAAGATCAACCAAGAGAAGTCTTTTTCTAAGAGACGATGATGAGGGCATCGCTGGATTTGGTGGGGGAGAATGTCACGGCCCGCACATTTGGGTCCGAGACAGATGCGTAACAAGTAACCCAAGAGGTTCTAGGCTTGCCAAGAAGACCACCAGACTTGGTCCGATCGTTGGAGACTGAAAGAAAGCCCAAATGCATTGAGCACAGTAAATTAATAGATGGCATCTTACGGGGAATATTCCAAGGGATAAGAATATCTCTCAATGTAAACACAAACTTAAGGAAAGAATTTCATAGTGATAGAGTTTCCTTAGTTAGTGTAGATTTGGTAGGTGGCTTTCAATCTGGGCCGTTAGTGTGATTCGATCTCGTCCGTTCATTGTATGGGGATTCAACTATAAATAGAGGCCTCCCCACCTCACTTGTATTCATCCATCATTTGAGTAATACACTTGGCATTTACTTTAAAAACACTCTGTAGTGTTCTTCGCGTTCTTGAGCGTTCTTTCTCTTGTTCTTGTTGCCTTTCTCTTTTGTTCGGTTCCTCTTGGAACGATCTTGTGTTTGTGAGCATTGGAAGTATTCGATCTTCCGGAGAAGGATTTCAGGCTTACTTAGTCGTTTGTCTAAGAACATCAACTAAGGCCGCACGTTGGGTTGGTTCAGAAGTCTAGCCCCGTGACACTAATCATATCTAATGTTAATACAATTGTTATAAAAGTTGTTAATTGTCATGTAAATATCGATGTGTATTATGCAATAACACAATGTGGCATAAACAATAATTTGATGATGAAATTAGAATATTTAAAAGTTTGGGGATAAACTTAGAGTAGGAGTAATAGTTTGAGGAAGAAATTACAATATTCAAAAGTTTAAAGGCCAATTTTGGATTAAGATCATAATTTGAAGACATGTGGTACAATTAACTCTTAAAATACTTAAATATATATATGGGATATGATCCACTTACACAGAATGTAGAACTCATAGTTTTACACGTTTTGTGGATCTTTGGATGGGAAAATGGATGGCTGAGATTAACTCCTCATTTTTTTTTCAAATGATAATCTTCAGATATCCTACTGTTAATCTCAACCATCCGTTTCACCAATCCAACGATCCAAAAAATGTGTAAAAGTTAAAAACTATTACACTGTATAATTGAATCCTATATATATATATATATATATGTGAGATGATCTTACACTATGTAAAACTTGAAAGTTTTACACCTTTTTGGTCCATTGGATGAAGGCATATAGACGATTGAGATTAACAGTAGAAAATGTGAAGATTATCACTGAAAAAAGATAAGAAAATAATCTTAGCCATTTATTACCCTCATCCAACGGTCCAAAAAAGGTGTAAAAGTAATGGAGTTTTACACCGTGTAAGTAGATTTATATATATATATGGGTTAGGATCCTCTTACATTATGTAAAACTCAACTGGTTTTACACTAATTCATGGTCATTAGATGGGTAAAATGGATGGATGAGATTAACTCTTTTTTTTCAAGTGATAATCTTTATATATCATACTTCTAATCTCATCCATCCATTTTACTCATCCAATGATCATAGATCAGTATAAACTAATTAAGTTTGGCATAGTATAATTGGATCTCATCTCATATATATATATATATATATATATAGTTTTTTTAACAATACCCATTCAACATTAAAAAATCATCTTAGCATGATTAATTAAAAGAATATTTTGAAGAAAAAAATACACCAAGATTTTAATAATCGGAATAACTAATAATGTTTTTTTAACAAATCTTGAACTATTCTGATTGTCTCCTAAAGACACAAATATTCGAACTTGTATCATCGAAAAAAATAAAATATTCTAAATTATTGGACCATTCGATGAGTTCAAATAGTTGATAAGGCTAGTTATTAGGACAAGCTACTATTATTATGTCAAATCATAGGGATTAAAATGTCAAAAAAATTAATGACAAAGGAAGAAAAACTAGCTCCTAGAAAGCAAGAAAATAAGAAAACCCGTCCTCATACAAGAGAGAGTATTTCATCCTGTGGAGACTGGAACTGGATAATCTCCGTATTGTCGGTTCTCGCAAGTTTAGCCAAACCAATGACACTTTCTTTTATTAAATAAAAATATTATATTTTCATACTCTTTTATTAAATAAAAATATTATATTTTCATATTAAAATTTAAATTTAAATTTATATAATATAAGATAATATAAATATTTTTAATCACTGTGTCAATTAGTGAATCTTAACTATCTAACACTTTATTTCCATTACGCTATACACGTTGAACATGAACTCCCTAGTGACGCTTGCACAATTCCTATGTGTGAGCCAACAAAGACAAACCTCCTATTCGAGAAATTCCATGTTGGATCAAACATAAAGCATTCATCTTATCCTCTTCAACTATGACTCGACAGTAAGGGTGTGCATTATTCGGTTTTAATCGAATTAACCGATCGAACCAAATTTTTTTATTAATCGGTTGGTTAATTTTAACATACTTATTTAAAGTCTAAAAATCTAAATTACTAACTATAAAATTTAAATATTGAATCATAATTATAATCTTTAACCTTAAAACAAAAACCTAAATATTTAAATCCTAAAATAGAACTACTTGTATTTACAATGTATCAAATATTTTTTCTTAAAATATATTATATCATGTAACATATATATCTAGTTAATAGGGACGAAACCAAGGGGCAGACACGGTCTTGTCCTTTTAAATGGAAAAAAAAAAACCTTATAATTTAGTCCTTTTAGAATTATAAAATCTTTACTTTATGCTATGGTGAAATTGTATTTTAGTCCTTAAGAATGATAAATCTCTAATTTAATTCTTTTAAAAGTTAAATATTTATAAACTAATGTAATGATAAAATTACATTTTATCTCTCCAAAAATTTATAGATAGATTTTGATCCCTTTAAAAAAAGAAGATTCCACTACTAGTTAGTACATAAATTCTTATACATTTTTTTTTGAAAAAGAGTATGATATTATTGATAAATATACAGAATAAGACCTCGATATAGGTCTCGTTAAAAAAACATCCTTAATGCTTAATGAAATTCTTATTTAATACATTGACAATAAAATTTTTATTTTATACAAATTCACACACCATATTATCGAAACTTTTAGTTTGAACCCTCAACCCAAGTTGAGATCTGTTTACCATAAGTTATATTGCATAGGAGAAAATTGTATGGGAGCATGATTCGGGCTTGATGTTGCGCTCATATTTGAAGCTCGGTGGGGTATGGTTTTTAGTTTTTGTTGTGTTGTATGGCGATTGTTAGTGCATGGTGCAGTGGCGGACTTGCATGGCCGGAGCAATTACACTCCCATTTTTTGGGGGGGGGAAATTTTTTATGGCTTATTCTTTCTTGTATACCCCAAAGTATCATCCTTCTTAAATTGTTTATGAGATCAGAAAAAGTTCAAATTATTTCACATATAATATTGATATTTTTTTGAAAGTAAAAAAATTATAATTTTATCTGAATCGAAAAAGACGACAATATAAATAGAAGATCAAAATTAACCGAACAAAAGTCTTTTCACGAATAATGAAATACTAATTAAAAAAAAACCAAGGGGAAGCTGAAGTGCAGAAATAGAAACGTGAGAAGGAGCTTGAAGGTATTTATGCCATTTAAAATACGATCGATTTAATTTGGGATTGAATCGAATGAAAGTGAAATGGAGATGCTGATTGAAATAAAGGATAAAGCATGCGGTACATAGAAACGAGGATTGAAAATGCAATTATCCGGAGATGAAAGTGTGGGAAAAGCGAAAAGGACCACATGTAATTGGAAATAGTTTAACTATCCAAGGAGTTATTATTTGTTTATAACAGTGGAAATAATAAACCCTAAACCTAAAAAAACTCGACCTCCTTCCCTTTTCTCTCAACACTCGAAACATCGGCAGATTCCACCCATTTCATTTCCGATGTCGTCTCGTGATAAAGCGGAACCCAGGCCAGTTTTAAAAAAATACCGTCTCTCTCTAAGGCAGTATACGCTTGGAGCTTTAGAAAACCTCGGATTTTCCTAGATCGCGAAAAACCAGAAACCCTTGAAAATCAAGCGAGGTTTGGCATCCTTTTTAGCAAATAGATATTTGATTGCGAATAGTCGTATGAACAATTACCTTTGTAGGTGCAGAATCATCAAAATCGAAGACTTTATCTGTTCAAGCAAATTACACAAGGGTTTAGTGATTTTAGAAAAATTATGAATGAACCCTCTGTAAAAAACCTGCATGTCAGAAAACTTTGAATTCCCTTTAACCGAACTTGGTGGGGTAATCTCTCGATCACGTCCACCTTGGCTTTGTCTACTTCAATTCCCTTGGATGAAATCTTGTGGCGAGCACTATTCCTTCATCTACCATAAAATGGCATTTCTCCCGATTGAGGACTAAATCGGTTTCTTCATCTTGCCAACACCCTCTCTAAATTGCGAGACAGAAGTCATTACCAAAAATAGAAAAATCATCCATGAAGATCTCAAGAAGTCTTGACCATGTCTGAAAAGAGTGCCATCATGCATCTTTGGAAGTTCTTGGGGCGTTACACAATCCGAGCGGCATCCCCGGGAAGGCATAAGTACCGTATGGGCATGTGAAGGTTGTCTTTTCTTGATCTTACAGTGCTATGGCAATTTGATTGTAACTGAATAACCATCAAAGAAAACAATAAAAGGGTTTTTGCAAGGCGGTCAAGCATTTGATCAATAAAGGGTAATGGGAAGTGATCTTTCCTAGTGGCTTTGTTTAGCTTTCGATAATCCATACAAACCCTCAGCGGTCTGATCTGGTTGGGATAAGTTCATTATTTTCATTACTTACCTTTATTATACCTCCCTTTTTTGGTACACATTGTGCGGACTTACCCCGTACTATCGGAGATAGGGTATATAATCGAGCGTCAAGCCCTTGAGTGATTTCTTTCATTACAACCCCTTTCATGGCATGATTGGTCTCCTCTGGGCCTCAATTGAAGGTTTGTGATCATCTTCCAACAAAATCTTGTGCATGCACCTTGCGGGCTAATTCCCTTCAAGTCGGCAATTGTCCACCCTATTGCCTTTTTGTGTAGCTTCAACATCTTGATCAACTTCTTTTTCTGCTCGGCTGTAACTTAGAAGAAATAATTACAGGCAATGTATTTATCGGTTCCTAAGTATACATATTTTAGTTGCTCACGGCAATTGTTTCAACTCAAGAGGTGGTGGTTGTTCAATAGGGTTTTTGAGCTTACCTTCCTTACGAGTAATCCGGTGGTTCAAAGTATGTACACAGTCGATTGACTAGCCAATTTGCCTCTTCTTGTTGTTCCTCATCGGCCCGGTTCTTCATACTCCTCGGGTTCCTCTTGATCGGCAATGTAGTTGCGAGGCAACTAAATTCCTCGTCGAAGTTAAACTCTGCCGTGGCATGAAGTAGTTGGCATTCTTGGATCATCGGCATGCCTTAGTGTTTGGAACACATTTAGTTTAACTTGCTGGTCATTCACCCTCATTGTGAGTTCTCCTTTTCAACATCGATCAAGGTTCTCTGTTTTGCTAGGAATGGTCTCCGAGAATGATAGGTGCATGCTCATCACCTTCACAATCCAAAACAATAAAGTCAGCGGGAAAAATAAATTTATCAACTTTTACCCGGTATGTCTCGATTTTCCCCTACGGATGCACATAGGATCTGTCGGCTTATTTTGTAGCATAAGCTGTTGTAGGTCTTGCCTTCCCGATTCTAGTTTTACGGAAAACCGATTTAGGCATCAAGTTTATACTAGCCCCAAGGTCGCATAATGCTTTCCCGACATAGTGATTTCCAATGGAACAGGGTATTGTGAAACTTCGGGATCCTTCAACTTGGGTGGCATACGATTGTGCAACATTGCCATGCATCCCTCTGTTGCGGCTATTTGTTTCAAACTCTCTAGCCTTGTTCTCTTGGACACAATGTCTTTAAGAAACTTGGCATAGTTTGGCATTTGTTCAATTGCTTCCACCAATGGCAAGTTGATGTGGACTTGCTTTAGGATATCAGAAACTTCTTGAATTGGTATTCTTGCTTTTGTCGCTTCAACCTTTGTGGGAATGGTGGTGGAAGTCGGATATCTTCGATCCTTTCATTGGTTTGAAACTGATTGGCGGCATTGCGGGACAAGC
Source organism: Hibiscus mutabilis (assembly GCA_019671005.1). Taxonomy (NCBI): domain Eukaryota; kingdom Viridiplantae; phylum Streptophyta; class Magnoliopsida; order Malvales; family Malvaceae; genus Hibiscus; species Hibiscus mutabilis. The sequence continues at coordinate 8,315 of JAGYYJ010002733.1, forward strand.
TGGAGTTGCCGAGGCATTATCAATTGGGGTTGCGAGGCATGCTTATCACAAGTTGCGAGGCATCTTTATCGTCGATTGCGAGGCATGCTTATTGCGGTTGCCGCGGCAATTTCAGTTCAACATCGAGGCTTTGCCGCTAGGTTAAATCTTGATCTTTTTGTGGAGTTTTGTTTGATGAGCGGGTTTGAACCTCTCTAAGTTGTTGGCCACTTCTAGTGGTGATTGCCTTACATTGCTCATGGCAGTTCCTCTTGCGACTTGATATCGCTAGGTAAACCTCCTTGTGGTCTAGTATTGATTTTGAGCAAATTGTCCGACTTGATTTTCCAATGATTTGATTGCCGCCTCTTGGTTTTGCAATCTCATCGAGTCTGTTAATAAAAGCATCAGTTCTTTTTATGAAATTACTATTCTCAGCCATATAAGATTGATTTTTTCATCATAAAAGCATTTAGAGAATTTTCAAAGAACTAGATGTTGTCGGTTGTTTTTGCGGCGGCTATTATTGCCGTGGCATATTCTGCTGGAATCCCGATGCTTGTGCATTACGATTGTTCAGTTTAGAGCATTGTTGGGATTACTCCATGAAAAATTTGGGTGCTTCTTCCAAAATTTGGATTGTATGTATTGGACATCACATTGTTATTCGATTGTAATTCCCCATAGAAAAATTTGGATGTTCTGGACCATCTTAGTTAAAGTGGCCAATTGTGCGAAGTGAATCGATGATAGAATCACTCCTCCTCCTGCTGGAACATCTTGATTCATATTACCGTCTTGCTTGTTCTTTGTCGACAATTGCCCGGCAAGTGGCTCAGCGTCTCCTTTCATGCATTGCCTGGCAACTAGCTCAGCATCTCCTTCATGCATTGCCACGGCAACTAGCTCCAGCCTTCTTTGGCAAGTGATCTGCAATACACACAAGTTTGATAGTATGTAAAACTCATGGAAAATATATCCCAAGACCTCGTTTTCCTTTACGATTGCCTTATTAATGACTCGCCTCTCTAAACAAAGTGGCATTCTCACTCAAACTAGTTAATTGTCCTTGTGATCACTTTGGCCTTGTTCACCCACCTACCTTACTCATGGGTGCTTGGAAAAAGATCGGGTAATTGAAATTCAGTTTGGGACCACTAAAAACGGGCTATTACCCTCTTTCTAAAAGACAAACACTTGTTTTCATTTATATATCTCAAAACTTTTATTTTCTATGTTGGGATTCATGACCTTGCCTATCGATCATATGCAAAAGTTATAATCCACGAATGCTCAAATTCCCAAAGCATTATATTTTTCCCCATATTAAATATCACGCATTTTATACAAAAAAAACGCTTAAATTTCAAATCAATTCATCTTAATCTTCAAATTGAATTCTCATATATTGGCATTTAGTTTAACCCCGGATAGATGACCTCTAGTCAAGAGATGAGAGATCAATATTTAAAAAAGTGTTAATAAGATTTTTTTAGGAAATCTTATCTCCCTATCTAGAGGGAACTACCATGACCCACCACCGAATAAATGAAGTGTTCTTGGTAGATTAAGTTATTGATCTAAGAGATGTGACAAAACGAAGATGAGCAACATCAACTAGGCGAATGTGCTTCAAGTGTTAAGAAGAGTGAAAACATTATCTTAAAGATATGGCGACGGCTTACCTCAAGACTCAGTTAATCACGTATTCGATTTTATCATTTTATATATAGCACTTCATCTTAAAATACCAACTATCCTTCCGAATCGTTTGGAAGAACCATGACTTTGATTTTGATTGAATCATGTTTACCAAAACTATCGCCACCCGGTCATTGTTTTTACAATGCACACCACAAAACCACCACAGTTTATGCAATCGATTCATTGCCAAAGCAATAACACCATTCCCGACCGGAATGAAACCAATGTAGTGCATTTCTTAATTTAATTTAAATTCGGTTATAAATGCGAGTTAAATTTTAAAGGCCCGTTTATTAGAATAAACGAAAACCATGTTCTGACAAAATATTATTTACACATTCTCTACTTTCGAATAAAAAAGAGCAAGAGCCGGTTTATATAGGCGAAGGCAACAATATAAACAAATAAACATAATACTAAAATAAAAGCATAAAGCAAAAATAAACCTTTTAAAGGCGTTTAAAATAATGCATAAAAGAAACGAAGCGAAATAAATAAATACAGAAAGTAAAAGCAAAAATTTAAAAAGTTAGATATTAGTTAAGTCAAACGGCCCAAAGAAAAATTTAAGGATCATATCCGTTGGGGGGTAAAAGTGGGCCCAAAAGTGAAACATAATCGAACACCCAAAATTTAAAAAAAGTATAAAAAGTATACCATATACGTAATATAAATACTATAAAATTTAAAAGATATAATAATATATACATAGGTAATATATATATATAAAAAGTAAAAATCCCCATAGATTAGAAATATAAATATATATAGCTATAACATATAGAATATATATAAAAAGGGAACTACATACCTTATATATATATATATATTTTAAATTATACTATATAAAAACAAAATGCATAAGGAAAATCAAATAGAAGAAGAAAAGAAGGAGGGCGACGACATTTAAGAGTTTTTTAAAAAAAATAAAAAAAAGAAAAAAGTATATTTTTTTAATCCATTTCAGTTTCCGAAATTAAAAAAAAAAAAAAGGCCCAAACGCTCGAAATATTTTTTAAAAAAAGGGTAAAAATTTTGCCCCTTCATCACGCGTCGTTCCTTAAACGGCGTGGCCCCCACCCTTTTTTTCGGCGTTCGAAGATAAACGGGAAACCGGGTTTCTTTTCGGGCGACAAAAACTCAAAACCCCTTTTTGACCGATTTAAAACCAAGAAGGAAAAACCCCAAACTTTGATTTGAAAAAAAGAAACCACTTTTTTATTTTGTTTTTAAAAAAAAAGATCTGTGAAAATTTTGAAACCCCCTTTTTTTTAAAAATAAATTTTTTGAGAACTGGGAACAAAAGCCTTTAATTTCGGTTCTGAAAAGAAAAAGGGAAAAAGGAAAATTTTAAAGCTATTTAAATTGGAAAAAAAAATACCTAGTGACTTTTTACTTTTGCCTCTGAATATTTGTTTTTGTATTTTTTGTATTGATCTGAATAGTCTCAGGTTTACATTTTTTTGATGTGGGTTTTATAGCCATTCTTACAATTTAAATGAAAAAAAAAATCCTAACACATTCTATTGGTTGTTTTCCCCAATGTTGTTGTTTTGTGCAGGGGGTCATCTGTAAAAAGAGGGGACCATTCCTTTGGGCGGGTTTTTGTATTGGTAGAGGGGGGCAAAAGGGGCAGCTGTCGTATGGGATTGGGAGGGCTAAGGGTTTGGGGCATGGGGGTTGTTGTTTAGGTCATGTATTTGGATATTTGGGTGATGTAAGATAGACATTTTGGATTTTAATGGGAAAAGGATTTTTTTGGTTTTAAATTTTTCTAATTTTATGTAATACCGTATTGACCCCGACGAAAAATGGTATTAGATTGCCCTCTTTTTCTCTTGTTTGGCAAATGTTGAAAAAAATTAAAAAAATATCCCTTTCATTTGGTCAAATTTTTGTCCTCTTTCTTGGCACAATTCTTTTCTAGACTTAGTTGGGTCCCTTTTTTTCTTTAAAGAAATAAAATTTGTCTGGGATCCCTTTAAAACCCCCTTACGAGAGACAAAATCGTCAAATCTTCAATTCATACTATTATCCTTTAAAAATATGGTCTTTGGCCCCGGGGAAAGGGAAGATCGAGAGATAGGTTGATCAAGCTACAACACGTGAAGAGGCATGATGGAGAGAAGAGTTGGGTGATCCTTCTGACAACGATGAAGAGGGCGTGATCGAAGAGTTAGTTTTGATCGTGCAACCCGGGGAAGGGCAAGTCGAATAAAGGTTGACCCAACCCTTTAAAGGATAGGCAATATCTGAAAATAAAGGTTAAATATCGGTAAAATGCATGATCCAAAAGCAAGTTTGATTTCAACCCCCGGGCGGAAGACAAGAATTAGGGGAAAAAATTAATTTGTAGAAAAAGGGTTTATCCGCTTTACCACTAGAGAAAAGATCCAAAAATAAGGTTG
>JAGYYJ010000711.1:0-62121 GCA_019671005.1 Hibiscus mutabilis
TGTATTCGTTCTCATCATAAATTCCGACTTCTTCGACACCATCATCTACTTGTCTATGTTTCCAGTGACTATGAATCTCCATCAACCTATTCACCCAATTTGCTCTCTTTATTTCCTTCTCTTCATCGTCGTTTTCATGGATTTGTTCATCAATTTTCCCATCCTTGTCCACTATGCTCGAGCTCTTACTCGTCTCCAGGTCAAACAAAAGCGATCTAACGGAGTTTGGAATTATTGAATTCTGTATCTGAAACTGAAACGACTGGATAATCCCAACGGAACGGCTGTTCTTCAGGGTCGGTTTCGTCGATGCAGCACGTATCCCATTGGTAGAGTAACAAAGGTGATTATCTGAAGAAGATCTTTGAATGCCAACTCTCTTATTAAGATTTATGCCGGAATGTGATCTCCAAAGCCCATTGATCTCTTCTTTGCATCCATCTTTTGCCTTCGAGGCAACCTGAGAGGTAGGGACAGCCATGGACGTGCACGCCATAGCTCCAATGCAAGTTGTCGATACATTCCTTAACAAACGAACACGAACAAGAAATTTTGTATTCGTTTATGTTCGAATTCGTTCATTTATTCGATTAAAATTAAACGAACAAACATAAACATACTCTCCTTATATTCAGTTAAAATTAAACGAATAAACATAAACATACTCCACATTATTAAAGCGACCTACATTTGCATGTGCGCCTCGTGGGACTCAACAACATACGGATAATCACATCGGACTATAATTTCTTATTAATATGATTAAATGATTATTATTTAATATATTTTTTAATTATATGTGACAGCTTGTGTTCTTACGAATTACGATCACTTCGATTAGCAAGGTAGGAATAGTAAACATAATTATATAAAATATAGTTTCAACATTAGTTAATTAATTAACTAAAAATCATTTAAATTAATATATTTAAGCAAAACAATGTCCCAAGTGAAACGGGTGTAATAAATAATTAGATTTGTGATCTTTCTTTTTCATAATTTCAAGTCCCTAAAATATATATATATATATATATGACTCCAAAAACATGTTTTGAATTGAAACACGCAAATTCATGAAAATAATACTCTGGTTATTGGATATTGACATCGATGAACGCTGGATTTTGAAAATGTAGCTTTAAAATCATTCATAAATTAAATATTTTTCAAAAGTCAACAATGTCTTAACAAAATAAGATTAGAAATTAATAAAAGTCGGAAGTCATGATATGTACCTTGGTTCACCATCGACGAACGCACCGCGTATGGTGGAGGAGGTGATCGCCGGCAAAGCGAGGGAGAAATCAGACAATGAACCGATAGATGATAGCGTAGAAAACGAAAAACCTTGAGAACTTGACATGACGAAATAAACTGAAAAATTGGAACATTTTTTTGGAGTGTTAGTTCTTTGAATCGGAAAGTTTGTTTACCGAGTGAGATCTGATTTTTTTTAGAGAAACGATGATTATGAAAGAATCGAAGAGGAAGAAGAGTCCCCCAGTCAAGGGAATCTATTCACGTGGACAATGAAAGTTTGTTTTCAGAACATGAATTCCAAATGACATAAAACGCCCCTCGACTTTTCTAATATTACTTCTAATTTTCATTGGTTTTCTTCGGGTAAATCACACCGGAGGTCAATTAGTTATAATTTTAGTGATCATACAAGTATATTTAAAAAAACAACAACAATTGAGTCATTTAATTATAAGTTTAAGAACAAACAACCTATTTTTCTTCTAAAAATAACAACCGAGTCACTCGATTATAGATTTAGGAATAAATAAGTCACTTTATTCAAAACATGTGGCAAATGAGTAGTTTTGTCATTAAAATTGAAACAAGGGTTTGGTATAATAACAACTTTAGTCCCTGAAACTTATGCATTCTATTAATTCAGTCATAATTCATAATAATTCAATAAACTTAATCATTCATATTTAAAATTTCCATCAGTGAAGTGATTGTGTCTACTAGAACGTGACATTAAGGTCATAATGTATATCTCATTAGTTTGTCAATTGTTTAATAGTGAAGTGACTGTGTCTGTCGAGCTAACACATATGTTGATTATCGAACTAATGGACAATAACATGGAGATTTGTAAGTGGTCGAAGGGTGTGTCAGCATGGAGCGTTGTCTATATTTTAAAATACGATGGGTTAAGTTTGTCGAATTAGTTTGAATTAGGATAAAATTAATAGAATGCATAGGTTTTGGAGAATAAAATTATTATTATATCATGCATTGTTTCAGTTTTAAGGACAGAGTGACTTGTTTGTCATAAAATTTTAATTGAGTGACATGTTTGTTCCTAAACTTATAATTAAGTGTCTGAATTGTTAATTTTAAAAGAAAAGTGACATGTTTGTTCCTAAATCTATAATTAAGTGACTCAATTGTTGCTTTTTGAAGAAAAGCGACTTGTTTGTTACTAAACTTATAACTAAGTGACTTCTAGTGTATTTTACCCTAGTTTTTTCCAGGTTTCAATGATGGTTAGGGGGCACAGTCGTCAATCGAAGTAGAGCCGCACTGCCTAATGTGCGGTTGCATGAAGTAGCCACAAGCTGTAACCTCCACATTTCCGCCCTCTAATTGGCTGTGTTTTTGCTTTCCCGCCCATTTAATAACAACCCGGACGTTACGGCGGAAGCACGAAGATCGATGGCTTTGAATAAAAAAGCATCATGTTCGGTAATCTTAGAAATCGCCACGTATCGACACCGGACAAAGGTTCTCCACCAAAAATGTAGGATCACCCCTCGTCATCTGAATCCATGTCTCTTGTGTTTTCAAAGGTACCTCCGGTTTTCAATTTATTCGGTGGGTTTTCTGACGTGTAATAGGGTGACGATACAATTACGGTACGACACAACTAAAATTTACAAAATATAAAATTTAAAATTTTAAGTTGATGATCTTACGATAAGTATCGACATTGATATTTAAAGATAATTTTTGACAATTAACATCAAATTTAAAATATTATCAGAAGTGACAAGTATCGATAATTCAGAGTCAAGTTTCGATACTTAACTCCGACCTAAAATATTACCAAAAAGTGTAACATTTTAGGTTGTGCTTAATATTTAAATTTCGTGTTCTATAACATTTCGGTTGATGTCGTACTTAAGCCGTACCGTAACCCTGTTACACCCCATAATCACCTGGTTTCTCTCGAGTATATTTTTTATTTTTATCGCTCAGTGATTTAGGGTTCACCGGATTTGTTTCATGTGATAAAGTGTATAAGTTCAACAAGTGAGATTGATGGTGTGTATGAAGGGCGGATATGGTAAATTAAGATTAACCAACTCTTATTACCATTATCTGTTAATCGAATTATTTTAAAAAAAAATTATTAACTGAATCGAACTAATTTATGTATATGTATTGATGAAATACATGTGAGGAATTATTTTTTAAATAAATTATTTGTATTATACTCCCTCTGTCCCACTCAAAATGCCTCTTATTGACTTTTGAAAAGTCAAAATTTTTAAACTTTGACCACAATTAGTATAAATATTTAAAAAAAATAAATTTTATAAAATATATTTTAAAATGACTTGATTGAAAGTTTTTAAAATATATTTTTTATATTTTTATTAATGATAAATTTTAAATAATAAAAAGTCAAAATTAAAAAAATTAATAAAAAAAGTTAATAAAAAACATTTTTCATGGGAAGGAGTGAGTATAAAAAAAAAAGCATGATTCTACTACAATGCACAAAAGAGCGAAATCACCCCCTAAAATGTCCTATACAGCAATACTCCACGCATCACAAAAGTTTTAAATTAACAGAAACTACTAATTTAAGTCTCGATGTTTATCGCCAAGGAAGTAATTACATTAAACTCTCGATTTTGATAAAATACGAGATCAAATTCTAATTAATTAAAGTGGAGGATTAAGTTTTCGGTTTTTATAAAATACGAGAGAGAAATTCAAAATTTGACCATTTTGTTCAATAAGTAGCTACGGACTTCTGTGTAAAATCATCGAGTACGATGGGTAAAATTGTCATAGACTCATAGTGAAACCAAATCTGCTCAAACCAGAAGCATTGACTCACTCGGGACTCGAGAGCTAGAGTAAGAAATGGCGAGGAGGCGGGAGCGCCGAGGGCAGCCGAGTCAGGACCGGCGCAATGAGCGAGTTGGATCGGAAACTCGGGAAGAGAAACTCAGCGATGCAGATGCTTCGGAGCGTAAGCTCATCGGAATATTCGTAGTCTTCTTCATCGTAATTCCGGCAGTATCTGTTCTCGTATACGTCTACTATAACGGTTCAGGAACGAAACCTTTAGAACCAGTGGTAACCGAACGTGGACTCATCAAAACAGACATTAGTTTCCAAGAGATCCTCAGTGTAAGAGCCCTATTTAAATCAAATAAGTTGAATTTATTCATCAACTTGTTTTTCATTTTTGGCTAAAAGTTTGAAATTATAAGTAATTTCAGGAGAATTCGAAGGTAGCTGGAAATGAGTCGCTAAGGAATTATGATTGTCCAGTATTAGCTTACATTACCCCATGATAAGATCATCTCAATAGTGCTTTTCTTTTCTTCTTTTTTAAATGAAAACAATTTATTTATTTGGAGTAAAATTTTTGCAGGAATTCTAAGGGATATGAAATGGCAAAGAGGTTTAATTCTAAATTCACTCACTTATCACCCGTTTGGTATGATTTGAAAAGGTAAATCCGATTTTGAATTAACGAATTTGAAGTTAGCAGTTGCTTAAAATTTCTAAAAAGAGAAATCAAATCTTTGCCAGCCATGGAAGCAGCTTGATTCTAGAAGGGAGACATAATGCTGATAAAAGATGGATGTCAGAGTTTAGAATGAGAAGGGATGCTTTGGTAATTTAAGTTTATATATATTTTTATCGTTTTGGATAATTTGTACGCCTGCTAGGCTGCTAGCAAAGTATTTTCATTTTCATGAAATATGTTTTTGATATATTTATAGATATTACCTAGAATAGTTTTGGAAGCATATCCTACAGAGCTGTTCAAAAAGAAGAAAACGAGGGATAAAGCTATTAATCTCGTAGTAACTGAGTGCAAGTAAGTCAATCTCTTATTCCATGGTCTTTTGTTAGTATATCATGTAACATAAGACATTTTTTACCTGTACTTACTAACAAATTGCTGATGTGTTGTAATTTTATTCGTTGTGGATTCTTTCCTTAATGAATAGGGAAATGGGGTATGATGATATTGTGCTAGAGTCTTGGTCAAGATGGGCTGCATATGGTATCTTGCATGATCCAGACTTGAGGAATGCGGTAATTATCACCCTAATCGATGTCTCGTATTTTGTTAAAACTGTGTAATTCTGGTTCCCTAGACTTGGGGTTTTAGACATGTTTTGAAGTGGCATTTTTTGGACTATGCTGCCTGAGCATGCAAATTTGTTATTATTTTCTTGACTCTCTGATTTAACTATGCCAATGTTTAACCTTGTACCTTGATTTTTTTTTTTTTCTTTCATTTGGGGTCAAAGCTTTTATATTTCTTTCGTATTCTTTTCTTTCTGGATTCACAATCCTTTTAGCTCTATATAAAGTTTGGGGCTCCAAAGCATTATGCTAAAATTTGAGATTTTCTTATGCACTGCATTCTTTTTGGGTGCCTAAGCATTATGCTCCCTTTTAGCTCCATATTAAGTTTATGGGAATGAAGCCTTGACTCAGTTTTCTTTTGAGGCTAGCCGTTCGTGGCATCTAAACTAGAAGTCTTGTTACTATAAGGAAACATGTACAAGGAAGCCTTGCATTTCCTTTTTCTTATTTGATACCAAACTTTGAGGTTCGTTCCATCTTCAAGCATTCTTTTGTTCTGACATGTATCAACTCCTTGTTTGTAGCAATTCAAAATGAAACAGTCTACCTGAATTTAGTTCTTTCTGATTTATGAGGTCTGAAAGAATTTTTGCTGTTTTCAAACCTAGGCCCTTGCGTTTATAAAACAACTTGGACATGCACTGCATTCTGTGAAATCTACCAGGAATCCTGAGCAGCAATTGCAGTTGATATACGTTATAGGCCCCCACCACGTTCGGATGCGCTCCAGCAGCATGATTTTGGACCAGAAGATCTTCAGAGCTTGAGTGGTGATGTGGATGGTTTTTCACTTATGACCTATGACTTCTCAGGTCCTAATAATCCTGGTCCAAATGCACCTATCAAGTGGACACGCTTTACCTTGAGTTTGCTTCTTGGTTCCGCTGGTGACAATGCTAAGAGATTGGCTTCAAAGATATTTCTTGGCATCAATTTTTACGGCAATGATTTTGTCCTTTCAGAAGGTATCTGATCTGCGCCTCCCATATTTCTTAAGCTGATTCCAAACCTGCCTTCCATTGTTTAGACTGTCTAGACTATGGTCATATCCCTAAGACCTAGTGATCTTAACAAATCTGTGAGCTTGATAATTGAGTCATTAGCTTATGTTTAAAAAATTGTTCCGCCTCTTAAATATGCTTCCATAATGATTTGTAACACATACCAATAGTGGTGTATCTGTTGACAGACGAGTTTTGCATGCGACTTTATATAGCCTTCTATTAAACCTTGAGCAGGTTCTGGTGGTGGTGGAGCTATCCTTGGTAGAGATTACCTCTCATTGTTGGAGAAGCACACGCCTGTACTACAGTGGGAAAAGAACAGTGGAGAGCATTTTTTTTGTTTATCTTGATGATGACGATGTCAAACACGCGGTGTTCTACCTGTCATTGATGTCAATTTACATGCGGCTAGAGGAAGCTCGATTCTGGGGAACCGGCATTTCGATATGGGAAATTGGGCAAGGTTTGGATTACTTTTTTGATCTTCTATAATCATTCCAGTTTTGTTGAAACATAATTTTGTGATTTTCCCTTTCTACTGGATGAATTTCGGGTTGGGACGAAGCACTCTTTTTCTTTGCTATTTGTTCTTTTTTGCACGGTTCAACCTACCAGTCATTGGTTCCACTATGATAATTTAAGTGACCATATCAAAATAAAATAAGTTTTTTTCTTCAAAATATCAATATCATATTAATAAGATCGTTTCAACTAATATCAATTTGAACGTTAATGTTAGCTTGCATATCAGTATATTTTAAAAATTAAATTAATTTAAACATGTGTATATTTATTGTATGGATGATTTAGTTTTGATATTTTTAAATAATATCATTGAAGTTTACAATATTTATTATTTTTTATAACATGTTTAAACTAAATTGTATGTGTTACAGGTATAAACCTTAAAAACTTAATTCACCAGCTAATCTTAAACATTTAACTGATATTTTAAAAAATAATTAAAATTCAAAGTTATGATTAATTTAAAATCTGAATCATAGTTTGAGGTTAAATGATGCAATTAGTCCCTTAAAGTTTCAACAACCAAATTGATTGATTAATGGACCTATTCCCAACCTCTGGAGTTGGGTCCACTGGTACAAATGCACAAATCAGGCCAAAACCCCTTCTTTAAGAAAGACAACATGACTCCTTTTCATCGATTAAAATGTAGTAGGTCCCATTTTTGTCCCCATGCAAATCTCACATTTGACATTGAAATGTCTCAAAATCTTCTGTCCTCTTTTACTATTCGGTTCGGTAAAAAATTAATAACCCATTTATTTTTAATTCGGTTAATTTTGGTTATCGATTTTTTTTGTATTTTATTTTAATCAAAATAACTTTATTTGATAACATTTACACATTACATGGTAAAATTTTAATGTATCCTTCATAAATATTTCTTTAAAAATTAATTTTTCAAGTAAATAATTAATAATTCATATATAATATTTTTAAGTTATCTTACTACTTTAAGTATAAAACATCTATTTTTATATTATAAAATATTTATAATTAATTATAAATTAAATAAAAATTCAAATTGTATTCGATTCGGTTTAATTTTCGTTTTTTCAGTTTGGCATGTTCAACCCTATCTTTTCTAGTGTCCCTATATTTCAATATTAAAAAATAAATTATATTTTGATACACAAGCCGTGTAAAAAATATATTACACAATATTTTTTTGAAAATTTAAAACTTAAAACCTAAAACATAAATCTTAAACTACCCGTAAATCATAAATTCTAAATCGTACAATTTAAGCTAATACCCTGGACCTTAAATCTATTTTGTAAACGTACGCAACTTGTGTATCAAATTTGTTTCTTAAAAAATTAAATTTAAGATTTAGGGTTAGAGTTAAAGGTTAAGACATGAATTAATTTTTTAAATTTAGGATTAAAAATTTAAAGTTTAGATTATATAGTTTAATTTTTTTTAATGTTAGGGTGTTCATACCAACACCAAGAAGGGAAGAGAACTTTGTTCCCACTAAGCTACTAGAAGTCTAGGACGATTGTTGCAATCACTTGCAATAGTACTAAATCATGCATTTGCTTTACAAAAGCCAAGCTATTGAATTTCTCCAGACAATTGTCAGCCACACAAATAAACCAGAAACTCCAGCTAAAGACATGATCAAATGCATCTGATTTCACTTCCAACGTGTCACCTAATGAATGGCAAAGATCTCAATATCCGATTCCACCTCAGTTCCTTCCAGCACCCGAAAGCACCCCAAAATTCCTCATAAACCCTCCGTTTCTGCCCAAGCTTGAAGCTTTTCCACCACCTATGATCTCCTCTTAGCTTAAAAATTATGTCATGAAGATCCTCCATGCAGCAGCTAGCTTGCCACCTCTCCCAGTTCTTTGCGAAACCAGAAAAGTCTCATCACTCCCAGTTGTTTCCCTGCCCAAAACTCCAAATTCTTCTGCTTTTATCAAGACCCCACCAGCTCTGCATGGGGGCATAGTGCTTTTATCTTCACTACTTCCCAGTGGTTTCACTACAGCTTTATCATACGAGGAAGCACTCCGGCAGACCACAGGAGCCGAGGCATTGGATTTTAATCCAAACGGGGTTGTCGACAGTGTAGTCAAATTCGTAACCGAGAACCCCACTGTTGCAACCGGTGGTGCCGTTGCTTTGGCGGTTCCATTGATCTTGTCTCAGCTGCTTAAGAATTCAAAGCCATGGGGAGTTGAGACTGCAAAGACTGCTTATGCCAAGCTAGGTGAGGATGCCACTGCTCAGTTGCTGGACATTAGAGGAGCCAAGGAGTTTAGAGAAGATGGCGGCCCTGATATAAGGGATTTCGGGAAGAAGCCTGTGTCAATTGTCTTTAAGGTTGAAGACAAGCTTGGGTTCTTGAAAAAGCTGGCTTTGAAATTCAAAGAACCAGAAAAAACCACCTTGTTTATCATGGACAAGTAAGATTTTGAGCCCCATGCCTTTTGATTGTACATATATATTTGTTGCTGCTAAGCCATAGCATATGCATATGGCATTACTGTTATTATAACTGGTTAAGAATCCATTCTGATGATGATATCTCTGTATCTGATATGAAATGGATTATTGCCTTATTGGTTGCACAAATAATATAAGATCTTCAATTTGCTTGCTTTCTTGCTTCTGGAGGAGAATTGAAAACTATATAATGGATATGGTCATCTGCCTTCTCTTTAGTCCTACTGTTGTTAAATTTGTGTTGAAAGCCAGATTTGATGGGAACTCTGAGCTGGTTGCGGAATTGGTCACTGCAAATGGATTCAAAGCTGCTTATGCGGTAAAAGGCGGCGCGGAAGGACCTCAAGGATGGATGGTACTTTTTGGATGTCCTGAATCCTTTTGGTTCTTTAATTTAGCAATTGCATTCTATGAGACTGATTGCAATTTTGCAGAATAGTGGTCTTCCATGGATTCCACCAAAGAAAGGTCTTGACCTTAGCAACTTGACAGAAACATTAAGTGGGGCCTTAGGGGTATGTATCTTCGTTTCATTTTTTCTCATGCAATTCCTAGATTTTGATTGTTTGGGGAATTTTTACATCTTTTGTTTCGGCAACAACAAGACACATAAGAAGTATAAACAAGAAAATTTGCAGCTCTACTTCAGTGTTCTTTGTCGGAAAGTTTTACTGCCTACCTTTTCTTTCGTGTACTTCTATATTTTTGTGATGATATGCAGGAGGGATCGGATGGCTTGTCTGTTGCACTTGGGCTTGCTGCCGCTACTGGATTAGGCTTATTGGCATTTTCAGAGGTATGGTTTTTGAGCAATGTTACTTGGCTCAACTTTTTCCAAGTTAAGCATTTGGATGGTCCTTGGAGGTACTTGTCCTTGTATACATTTCCGAAAATGTGTTGTACATGCGTACTTCAAGAAAAATGAAGATTCCGATGTAGTTTCTGAGACCCTTCTAATAGATTCTTAGTATAAAATACTTGGGTATTTTCCATCAAAACAACTCAAATTGTAGTTTTCTCCCATCATCTTCAGATAGAAACTGTACTTCAACTTGTTGGCTCAGCTGCCATTATTCAACTTCTGAGCAAGAAACTCCTATTTGCAGAGGTGAGTCTCCACTTCTATTCGAGTCTTTTTTCCCCCATGAATTTAATTGAAAATTAAGTACATTGTGCCTTTCTTTTTTACCCTGCTATTTGTAACAGGATCGAAAGCAAACTCTTAAACAAATTGATGAATTCTTAAGCACAAAAGTGGCTCCTAAAGAACTTGTTGACGATATAAAGGTAGCTAACCTTGATATTAATCGTTGTTATTATTGCATTCGTTATTTATCTTGACAAGAAAAGCTATTCCGGATATAGAAATAAATTATGTTGCCTGTGCTAAACTTGTCTGAAATGCCATGCTGCTCAAACATAGATATTGTATATGTTCGACACGGATATATCGAATTCTATTGCAAGATTTCATATATTAATTTGGAGGATCATATCCCAAACTCATATTTGGATACGGGTATATCGTATATGCTGACATGTATTATCTTTTAACCACTGTGGCTTCGATATTTGTATTTGCCCTTGAACTCAGGAAATCGGGGTGGCCATTCTACCAACAACTACCACTAGCAAGACTCTTCCAGCACCTACAGAGGCAAACCCGGATCCTAAAGACGAAGTATCAGCACAATCCCCTCCCGAAATTAATGCAGTACCAAAATCAGAATCCAAGGCAGATGGAAGCTCTGGAACTCCGAAACCGCTTTCATCATATCCTTCAGTAATACCATCTCCATTTACCCTTACAAATTATGATGTACAATATTACTCGTAATAGAAACAGATTCTATCTCTTTTATGCGTTGGAAAATCACTAATATTTTTTCAATACTCGTTTCTTTATGGTTGCAGTATCCCGATTTTAAGCCTCCTACATCTCCTACCCCATCACAGCCCTAGAGATTCATGATTTTGGTGAACTCGATGTTCGGCTTCGACTGCGACCAAAGGAAAGCAGCAACTAAATTGGTCGATCGGTAAGTTTTCGAGCTATGGAGTGAATTGTGTAATCCACCATCCTACCAATTGACTTTATGAAGCTTAACATGGATTTGTATAAATAAAAAATAGAGTAGTCTGCCTCGATCATCTCGTCGCTGCCCTTTTGCTTATTGTGATTATTAGGTATCTTGTAGATGTTGGTGTATTCCATAGCTTCTCATTTGACATTTGAGTTAAACTTTGAACAAATAATATATTTCCTCTTGCAATCCCCTTATTGAAGCTTAACAGAGTGGTCTCAGATATTTTCGGGGCCCTAAGCGAAAATTCAAAAATGGACCATAAAGAACGAAAATATGTTCCATTACTTTAAATAATTAATTTAATATTTTACTAATAAACTATAGAAACATATTAAAATGTATCAAACACATTGTTTTTATTGTTTTGTACCATAAATACAACTGAAAAAATAAAAGACAATCACTACCTTACTAGATTATCACTCAAAAATTTTGTGAATTATGAAGATCTAAGGTGGGGCTCTGAGCGTTCGTTCATACTGTTCTCCTTGTGAGAAGTCTGAAGCTCGTTCATACTGTTCTCCTTGTGAGAAGTCTGAAGCTTAAAAGTACCATTTCAGCCAACAAGTAGCTATGCAGGAGGACCAGCTGAATACTCAATGCTTTTTGTTTTAGGAAGAGCTCGTTTGGTTGGTAAAATAAATGGTACAAGTACCTTATAGGTCCTTGTTCTGTATCTTGGATTGCATTTTAGTCCTCTATCTTGGAGAAAAAATGTCACCCGTTAAAAGTTGTCTACTTGTTACGTTTTAGCATTTTAATTTGTTGAAGTTGAGCGGTTGTGGGTGTAGTTTATCTACTTTTAATAATGTGATTTTTTTTTTATAAATCCTAATCCTAATTGTATCAAATAATGTGACATTATAAAACTATTTGTATCAAATATCAACTCATAATATATATATATATATATTCAGGGGCGTATCTGCGGTGGGCCATGCCCAACAAATAATTTTTTTTTTATCTATGTTCAAAAATAAAAATTTTAAAGTTAAGTTTCTTTTTTTTTTAATTTTTATGGTTCTTAAATTAAAAGTTTTTGGTTTCATTGTTCTTAAAATCAAAATTAAAAATTATGATATTTTTATCTTTTCATTTTTATAGGTGTATAAATAAACAGAACATTCGATAAACTATTCATATGACGTTCATTTATTAAGTAAAATAAACGAGTATGAACCAAAATTTTATGTTCATTTAAAACACGAACAAATGTGTGTTTGGTTTGTTTATATTTATGAACATGCCCGTTTATTTATCAATGATATTTTTTATAAAAATATTAAAATAATATATCTATTTTTATATTTGAATTTCAACTCATTAATTTAAGATATATATCATATTTGCAATCACTATTGATAATTTGACAGAATGAGTTATGGACAATGTGTTCCAACACCTCGTTTGGTACATCAAATGTGAAAGATGAATGTTGTGTACAAAAAGATGGAAGAAAGATTTGTTACTGCAACAAGGTGTTTGGCTTGTTGAAAACTGTGATATATATTATTATTCTTACCTTGTGTTTGATAAATGTTAAAAGATAAGTGTTATGCATGACTGTATCATCTTAGCTTATGACAACTTTATTATATTATTGACATTAAATTCAGTTTTAATTATATTTTATTTTATTTAATAAACAAATAAAATAAAAATATATATATACACTTAAAATCTGTTAAAATTTTTAAATATCATTTTTAAGGATATTAAACAAACTCATTACTATTAGCTTTAATAAACAAAGAACTAACCACTGAAATTAATATTCAATGAAAATATATTCTTATAAATAACAGTAAAAACATTAATTTCAAATACATTAATACTTATTTACAACGATGTAAATAACTATCAATAGTTTATTTACACTGTTGTAAATAAGTATTGGTAACTTGTATACACTTAGTCACTTATGTTCGTTAACATGTAATCATATTAATTTTAGTTTATATTCTATTTTTAATTTAAAATTAATATAAGTTGTGTTATAAATTTTTTATTTTATTTATATTAGCCCAATCAATTACATTTTTTCTGGGTTCGGCACTGTATGTACTATGTGGTCACTAAAAGACTGGGTCTGATTTTTACGGTCTTCAATAGTGCTAAGAGTTGGTCGAAAAGTCAAAACCCATGGTTTTTCTGCAAGGTTCGGTCTAACTATTTTAAAATCCAACTACTCCATTAACTAAATTGGCACCACTCGATAAATAGTTACAGAGGTTTAATATTTTCGAATTTGTTCAAAAAAATTTGATGATTATTCATTTACATAATGATAATTTTAGCGGTCAACATTTATTTTTTTTATCATTTCGGCCTTAATTCTATCTTTTGAATATTTTAACTCTTAACCTGCAAATTTTAGTTAAATTATTATTTTTATATAAAAATATTAATTGGACTATTAAAATTTTTACGAGATTTTTTTAGTTGTTTTGAAAGTTAAAGTACTTATTTAAACAAATTTAAGAGTATCTGACTTTTTTTAATAGTTATTGTCTAGGGAAAGGGGAGGAAAATTATTCATAATAGATATTGAACCACAACCTAAGAGAGAGAGGAAGATGTCAACAAAAAAATTTTAACCTTTGCTCAAATATTGTTGACAAAAGCATCAAACTTTTATTCAAACGTATAATTTTTATCTAGGGGAGAGAGGGGAAATTTTGCTCTTATTGAGTCTTGAACCTACAATCTAAGGGAAGGGAAGGGTATCAACTAAAAGCTTTAACCACATGCTTTAGAAATTGTTGACAATATTTTAAAATATTAAATATAAATAACTATTGAATAATTAGACCTATATCTAAACATTTAACCTTAAAAGGCTTTGTCTTTTTGTTGCGGTAGTAAAACTAAGGTTTTAGGCAGACCAAGGTTTTGTAAAAGTTAAAAAATTAACTTTTGACAAACAAAAGTTTAAGAAGCTAATTTGGAGGGTAAATTAAGATTTTGACACTAAAAAACTGAGTGTTTTTAGTTGCTTATGTCTTTTTAAACTAACTTTTTCACCCAAAGGCAACAAAAATAAAAAAAAAACAGGGGCAAAGTATCAAATTCCAGCCTTGTTTTTTTGCATGAGTTAAATGTGCTCTTTAGACTAAGTTTTGTATGAATCATTTCTTACGCAAACTAGTGGAGTGGACATTCATTGTCTTTGTCCGGATTCTGGAGCCCAGATTTCTGGAAATATGCATGCATGCATTCATTTTAACACCCAATTTTCTCACCAGTTGATTCTACCATTGATTTTTTTTTGGCTTTCAATTAATTGACTTTTTCAGAAAGAACATCGAGAAAACATGTTTGACAATTAATGGTAATTAGTTAATACCAGCGGGATGGTCCTAGAGATGGCCATTTGATCCATACTCGATGAGTTATGACATGATTTGATCTAATAGGATCGGGTCGTGTTTTTAAAAGAAAATGTTGGGTTTAGGTCGGGTTTGAGTTTGATTTTTTGAGGATAATGTCGAGTCGGATTTGAGTTTAATGTGAAAAATGTCATATCTGACCCGAACAATAGTTTAATTTTATTATAAATATCTAGGTATAGTTGTTACAATGCCACTCTCTTTATATATATATATATATTATCTCTTTATTTTGTCTAATAAAAATAGAATAATTATTATAATATTCCATCTTTATTTGTATTTTTTCAATTAGCTATACATTTTATCAAATAATAATAAAAAATGATAATTTTTTATTTATATCGGGTTGGTTTCGAGTTTTTACTCTATAATTCGGGTTCGGGTGGAACATCTTAAAATGTTGGGTTTTGATGGATGTGTTAAATCTTCGGGTCGGGTACAGATCAGCCAGAAACCCGACCCATAGCTATCCCTAGTTGGTCCAAGTGATAAACAGCTTGATAACGTTTAAGCATGTCTCGAGTTCGAGTCCTATGTATACAGAAAATTTCTGCTGGGAGACTCACCCACCAAAATCAGATATGAGACGTTGGTCAGTTCGGATTAATCAAAGCTATAATATAGAAGTATTAATATTAATCACTTCAATGTTTCCTAAAAAGCAACCTCGAGGTTTCTGGGAATTTTCGTAGTTTATTAAGTGATATTCAAAATTGAAGAGTTGCTGTCTTTTCATAATTTCAATTTGGAGGAAAACCTATTCCCCAATTTATGGTTTTATTAACGACTTTGTCACTGAAAAATTGAACTTATGTATTTCAGGGTTCGAATTCAATGGAATTTTTTTTATTTGTTCAGATTTTTATATATGTCGTCAGAGTATAATTTTATAAAATATTAAAATCACAGTCAATTTACATATATATTTAGAAATTTTCTGATAGGGGTTGAAAATTTAGATTTTATATTTTAAAAATAATGTAATTGGAATAATAAAGTAGTAAGAATTGGATTATTCATAATTATTTCTCAAATCTGTTAGATGCTTGTTTTCTAAAGTTTTAAAATTTTAACATATTTTTCAATTTGATAAATACATATTTGTATACTTTGCAACTATATTATATTAAATATTGATTTTTTTCTATTGAATAGTCTTTTTCTATTGTATATATTTTTTATATATATATATATATATATATATATACATATATATATATATATCGAATATCAACTATTTATCCGTTATGTATACACATTTCATTATTACCATCGTATAACAAATAAAATCCAAATTAAAGTTTTCAATAAACTATAATACTTCATCAGTATTTGGTACATCGTAGACCCTTCAAATATAAATATATTATGAAAAATATGTATTATTAAAGGGTAAAAATTATCTACCATTTTCGGCGTTCATTTCTATTCCCAACATTAAAAAATCAAAATTTAAGCTATAACCATAAATTTTAAATTTTAAACCTTAAACTATAAACCCTAAAAATGCACTGTACTCCAAATTTTTTAAACTATAATTCTAAACGCTAACATCAAATATTAACCATAAACCATAAACTTAAAATTTTAATACGAAAACATAAATAAATCATAGATTTCTTCTTCTTTTATTACTTTCTTTCAATTATTAATTTCTGTAAATTATTTTTTTGTTTTCTTCCTATTACCTAATAAAGTATTAATAGCATACTAATTAATTGTTTAAATTAATATTTTATTTGTCCAACTTACTGTTTATATATAACAATATTCTCATATAATGATCATATAAATACAAGAAAAAACATCTACATTTTTAAGGCTAATTGCATCTTTGAATTATGGTACAAAAATTAAATAAATCTTCAAATTTCAAAATGTTTTAATTAAGTTTTCAAAATATTAAAATTATACTATTAAGTACTTCTATCAAAATGGCCATTAACTTGTGTGTTAAATGGAGCATATTTAAAATTTGTGATCAAAATCACAATCATGCATATAACTACTACAAGGACAACATAGGTTTGGTGTATTAAAAAATAGCTCTTAAACTTATTAGCACCATCCTTTTCTTTAAAACATACATATCCAAATTGATCATGTAATTTAGATGTGTTTACAATTTGATTCACACGATTAATATATTTGATACAAATAGAATAGTATATTTGATACAATAACGACACTTGAAGTACTCGAATATAACATTTTTTGTTGTCCTTACGGTTTTTCAGGATTTTGTCCTAACTAATTTTGATCAACCCGTGTCACACACATGATTTTGGCAGGTGAGTATTCCAATGGAGATTTTCTGTATGCACAAGACTTCAAACTCAATACATACTTAAGCGATACCAAGTAACTTATCACTTAAACCAAATTGTTGATATTATAACATTTTTAAGCTTTAAGGACCTTAAAATTTTCATTTTGTTGTTATTAGCCTGACCAAAGACTAATTCTTAAACACCAAATTGACAAATTATATTGATTACCTTGTTATTGAGGCAGTGGTTTGAATCAGTCATCAACTCAGTCCTCTCCATCCCTTTCAAAAACAACGATATTAAAAACCCCAACATCTCTCTGTTTTCCACCACATTCTTTCCACTCAGCTTTACCATTGAATACATATTTGGGTACATTCTGTTTTTCAATGGAAAAAGCTATGGATTTGGAGCAAACAACTCTGTTGGATGAGTTAACTCGGGGGAAAGAGCTGGCTTGTTTACTCAGGCAGCATCTCCACCCTTGTTCGTCTCCCGAAACACCACAACTCTTGCTTCAGGAATTACTCTGTTCCTATGAGAAAGCTCTGTCGATGCTGAATTCGAGTGGTTTCCAGGTTGAAACTAAGGTCTGGGTTACCTCGCTGGGATCCCCTTCTTCCCTTGGCGGCGGCTCCGATGGTGTTAAACAGAGGTAAATATTTTGAAAGGGTTTATGCCATTTCCTTTTTCTTATACTTTCTTCACAGCTAGAGGGATTTTGAATCAAATTCAAAATCTTCGACTAATCTATTGCTTGCTGTTATAGGAAAGTATCGTCATTAGAGATGCCCCTCGAAGATGGATATTGCTGGCGGAAATATGGGCAGAAGGATATTCTTGGATCCAAATTTCCCAGGTGAGGGAAATGTTTATCAATTTCGTTTTAGTCCCTCTAATTTTTTTAATGTTAAGTAGGTCTAAATTATTACCCTTAACTGTTATTGTTAGGGATGCGAAAAAATCGACTTGACTCGAATTTTTTTAAATAAAGTTTGAGATTTAAAATGAGACTCAAATAACTCAAATTTTTTAGTAATTAGTGGTTCAGTTTTTAAGTTTGCGCCGGTTCCATCAACTATGCCTAATATATTTATATCACATATAAAAATTATATATGTATATCATATATGGTTATAGAAAGCCGTTTAAATTAAAATTATTACTATCATAACATTATAAATACTTACAATTAAATTTAAACAAAAACTCGAACACTTCAACTCCAATTTTATAAGCTCGAATCGAAAACTAACCCTTAACTACTGTTAAGCGGATGGCGTGAAATTTCATTTATTATTATTATTATTATTCGGTCATATAATCAGAGTTACTTAAAATCTAAATAATAATATCCAATTAAGACCTCAGATCATTGTTTTAAGGACATCAACTTCTGATTCTGTATTTATATATTACTTTTATTCTAACATCTGAGTTTTGGACACGTAATTTCAGGGAATATTATCGATGCACACATCGTCACTCGCAAGGCTGTTTAGCCACGAAGCAAGTTCAAAGATCGGACGACGACCCGACAATCTTTGAGGTGAAATATAAAGGAAGGCACACCTGCAACAAAGCCTCTCACTTTGCTGCACCACCGTCGATGGCGGAGGCGAAGCAGCTGCAACGAGAGGAGAAACTAAAACGAAAGGTTAATAAAACAGAGGAGTTGGATGGCAGAGAAGGCATATTCCCTTTATTTTCTTTCCAATTTGAACCAGAAGAAGTTAAAAATGGGTTATTTGTTGAGACCCTTATGTCTCCGGCCACTTCTGATCTTACGGAGATAATGTCTGCACCAACTTCGGTCTCTAATTCGCCGATCGGTGACTTGGACTTCAAGGAACTTTATCAGTTCGAATTCGATCCGAGCTTTCCTTTTGATGATAACCCGGAATTCTTATCTTAACGCGGGTTTTTAAGATTTCCATCCCATTAGCAAAA
This sequence comes from Hibiscus mutabilis, assembly GCA_019671005.1. Taxonomy (NCBI): domain Eukaryota; kingdom Viridiplantae; phylum Streptophyta; class Magnoliopsida; order Malvales; family Malvaceae; genus Hibiscus; species Hibiscus mutabilis. The sequence continues at coordinate 19,044 of JAGYYJ010000711.1, forward strand.
CGAAAGGAGGAAAAGGAATACGTTCTGCAGTGATTTGTTAGAGAAAGCTCAAAGCTCGGCCGCCGCCATTGGAGAAGCTCTCCGGGAGGCATATAAGTTACGGATACTGTTTCTTTTAACCAAGCCATAGAGGAGTGACCAGGCCTTAGAAATTACTCCCTTTAAGTCTTAAGTAAAAGTTTATTCTTATAAATCATTGATCCTTAAAATAATGTTTTCAGAACTCAATGAGTAGTTTCAGTGAATAAAACGTTTTATTATTATCGGAGAAAGTAAAAATAGACTAAAGTTTTCGAACGTTTTTTTTCATTAAAATTGTCCCTCTCGTAATCGCGGTGACACAAATTTTGAACAAATCAAAGAGAAAAAATACTCTTCAAGTGCATGTGGGCAGAATTAAACCAAGGGCTCATTGCATTAAGGGTCCAACGCCTAACCATTGGGCCAAGCTTAGAATTTGTGTAAGTTTATTCAAACTAATATTTAACTTATACTATTTCAACCTAAAAACTAAGCAAAACTACATCTATGAAGGTTTGAACCAAAAACACTTTGAACTAAAAGCTCTATGCTTAACCCCTAAACTAGGTCAAGAGTTTATTATATATCCGCAAAATTTAATATTTAATTTGAGATTTATTATCACCTAAAAAATAAATCAAAATACAATTAAAATTATTTTTCCAATTCTTTTGAAATAAAAAATTATTTATTTATTAATTTTAAAATATATTAGATCATTTTAAAAATTTTGAACATAAATTTTGAATTATTTAAAAATAAATATTTAAATTTAAAAGTATTGTTTTAATTTAAAAAAAACTTTTTATCTTGAAATGTAATTAAATTTGAAGATCAAACTAGAATTATTTTTCACTTCGTTTTAAAATTAAAAAACAATAATTAAATATTTATTTATTTATTTTATGAAACTAATATTTAAAAAATTCTAAAAAATAAATTTATAATTTATTTAGGATAAAATATAATTTTTAAATAGTATTTAATTCGTTGACATGTATATGAACAAATTATTTTACATCTAACTATTTTTTAGAATGATCTAATACATTTGTATAAAAAATAATTAGTTTCTTTTATTTTCAAACGAATTGAAAAAAATAATTTTAAATTGATTTTAGTAGTAATTTGATTTAATTTTGAGGCGATAATACATTTTAAATTTAATATTAAAATTTGGGGACAAATATTATGTTCTATATCTAGTTTAGTGGTTAAACACTTTACTTTTGGTGCAATGTGTTCTTGGTTCAAATCACTACAGAGGTAATTTTTCTTATTTTTGAGGTTGAAATAGTATAAGTTAAATATAAGTTAGGTTAAAATTTAACCAAATCCCAAGCCTAGCTCAACGGTTAGGTGTTGGACCCTTTATGCAAGGGATATTTTTTCTCCTTTGATTCCGCACACATGCACTTAAGGAGTATTTTTTTCTCTTTTGATTTGTTTAAAATTTGGAGGTGACACGTGTCACCTCTTGATTGGTCGATTGAAATAACAAAAAAAATTATATAATATGTTGATGAGGAAAGAGAATGCTGATGTGAAAAATAAAAATATAAAAAATGCCATGTCGGCTTTTTTAACGGAGGGGGCGAAAACAGAAAAAGTATCTAACGAGAGGAATGATTTTGACAAAAAAATAGTTAAGTGACCAAAACATGAAAAATATGATAATTTGGTGACTACCAGTGTAGTTTTCCCTTAAATTTACCGTTTTAATCATTAATATTTTAAAAAGTTACGCGCGTGTATCTTTCTCTAATTAAGAAGCTACGCGCGTGTAATCTTTTGCTAAACTTACATTACTGCTGAATAGCTTATCTTCAAGGTTTATCCCTATCCGTATCACTTTGAATCCATTTCTCCCTTTTCCCTTATCCCCAACTGAATAAAATAAATGAGATGCTGATAAGCCTCCAAAACCTCCATTTTGCTCCCAAGAACGACACGAATAAGCCTTGGAATTCGATTATCAAACACCAAATCAAGCTCAAAAATGACTCTGCAATTCTCTCCACATTTACCCACATGGAATCTCTGGGTTTACCACCCGATAAGGCCACTTTGCCTTTGGTTTTAAAGGCTTGCGGGAAGCTTAACGCCATTGAAACCGGCAGGAGAATACACACGAGCATTCGGAACACTAACTTGATCGAGGATGTTCGAGTTGCGACTGCCCTTATTGACTTTTACAGTAAATGCGGTCTCCTTGAAGACGCGCGTAAGGTTTTCGATGAAATGGGTGAAAGGGATTTAGTCTCATGGAACGCGATGGTATCAGGGTATGCCGGGTGTGGGGAATTCGAGGAGGTGGTCTTTTTGGTTATGACGATGCAAAGAGAGGGTTTTAGGCCGAATTCACGTACATTGGTAGCGATGATTTTAGTGTGCGAGGAGGTTGCGGAAGTGAGGTTAGGAAAGGCGCTTCATGGTTATTGTTTGAGGAATGGGTTGTTTGATTTGGATCCTCATGTCGGTACTGCTTTGATTGGCTTTTACCTGAGTTTTGATGTGAATGCTTCGGGTCTTTTGTTTGATTTGATGCCCGTTCGGAATACAGTTTGTTGGAATGCTATGATTATGGGGTATTTGGATGCTGGAGATTCCTTGAAAGCTTTGAGACTTTTTGAGAAAATGCAAATAGACGGAGTCCAATTTGATTCTGTTACAGTGTTGGCTCTTATTCAGGCGTCCGCAGAATTTGGATCTATTAAATTAGGTAATCAAGTTCATCAAATGGCTATTAAGTTTAGTTACAGCAATGACTTGTTCATAGTAAATGCATTGATTAACATGTATGCAAAGATAGGAAGCTTGAATTTGGCATGTAAATTGTTTAATGGTATTCCCACACGTGATGTTGCTCTTTGGAATTCTATGATTTCTGCATATGTTGACTACAGCTATTATGAGGAAGCCATTAGCTTGTTTATTAAAATGCGAACCGAAGGCAAAAAGGAAGACGAAAGAACTATTGTTGTTATGCTTTCTTTATGTGCAGAATCAGCTGATGGTTTAAGAAAGGGTAAAACCTTACATGGTCATGCATGCAAGACTGGGATGTGGATGGATAGTAACGTTGGGAATGCAATTTTGAATATGTATGCCGAACAAAATTGTATAGATTCTGCCCAAAAGGTTTTTGGGGAGATGAGTAATGTAGACGTGATCTCGTATAACACATTGATCTTAGCTCTGGCCCGTAACAATATGGGAATTGAGGCATTGGAAGTCTTTGGAATAATGCAAGAAACTGATGTTAAACCTAACTCTTACACAATTATTTCAATCTTTGCTGCATGTGAAGATGAATCTTATTTAAATATTGGGAAGTCATTCCATGGTTTTGTGATAAAGCAAGGGATAGAAATGAATGTACCCTTGAACACTGCATTAACTGCTATGTATATTAACTGTGGTGATGAGGCTATGGCTAGGAATCTTTTTGAGAGCTCTCCGGATAGAGATTTGATATCGTGGAATGCTTTGATTGCTGCCTATGTCAAAAATGACCTAGCTCATGTTGCTTTTTCAATCTTTAGCCGCATGATTTCAGAAGCGGATCCCAACTCAGTTACAATAATAACTATCCTCTCATCATGCACCCATCTTGCTCATTTGTCTCTGGGTCAATATTTGCATGCTTATATGATACGGCGGGAATCCTCTTTAGGTCACAATTTGTCTCTTCAAAATGCTTTTATAACAATGTATGCAAGGTGTGGAAGCATGAGAAATGCTGAAAAAATCTTCAAGACCTTACCAAGGAGAAATATTATCTCATGGAATGCTATCATAACCGGTTATGGAATGCATGGTCGTGGTTATGATGCTATTCTTGCCTTCTCACAAATGCTAGAGGATGGTTTCCAACCAAATGAAGTAACTTTCATATCTATTATATCAGCTTGCAGCCATTCGGGTATGGTAGAGGAAGGACTGCAGCTTTTTTATTCAATGATTCATGATTATAACATCACCCCTCAGCTTGCTCATTATGGATGTGTAGTCGATTTACTTGGCAGGGCAGGTAGATTAGACAAGGCTAAAGAGTTCATTGAATCAATGCCAATCAAACCAGATGCGTCAATCTGGAGAGCTCTACTTAGTGCTTATAGAGATCATAGTTATACTAAAGAAGCTGAGGCCATTTTCAAAAAAATTGTTGAATTGGATCCAATGAACCCGGGGAATTATGTCTTGCTTTGTAATGTATATGCTTCGGCAGGTCTTAGGTCAGAGGCCAGACAAATGAGAAGACGTCTAAGAGAGAAGGGCTTAAGAAAGCCTCCTGGAATCAGTTGGATTGTTGTTCGAAGCCAGATTCACTCTTTTGCCGCTGGAGATAGATCACATCCGATGGCAGACAAAGTCTATGCAATTTTGAATTCCTTGTTGCACTCAATGAAGGAAATAGGATATGTTCCCGATCTCCGTTGGGTTTTGCACGACAATGAGGAATTCATTTGAAGTCCAGCACAGTTCATGGCTAGAGAAGCAAGGTTTGGCCTTTAAAATGATTTTATGAGGGGTGCATTAAATCATCATCCTCAGACTCGGGTTTGAGTATGTGTTGAATTATTTCCGAGATTTTCATATATTTGAAGGATCCTCGGAGGACTGGATTCAATACACAGGTCCAAATATGTATCGGATATGAATGTCAAACATGAGTGCAGCAAGACCTGTAAAAGAGTATGAGCCGCATGGCTTGATAACATGAAAGGTTGATCATCAATGAGAGCAGGACTTTGACCAGGTAACTCCTTCTACTATCAGTTTTACTTTTTAGCATGTGAAGGACAGTTCTTGCAAGATCCTGAAAGTCCATATGGAAATATTTCCGACCCCATATGAAAGTCCGATTTAAGGGCGGGGAGGGGTCTGGGTAGTCTAGATATTGTATCATTTTTTAAAGGAATTTAATATGTTAAAGCAATGATAAAACTATATTTTAACCCTTCAAAACTTTTTAATTTTATTCTGACCCCATAGAAAATATTTCCGACTTCACCCATGTTATTTCAACAATTGTGTTCATAACCACAAACTAACCCATCATCTTATTACACAAGCAAAACATAGTACACATGCATTACTTGTTACATTGGAGCTTACAAATAAGTATTGTAAAAGCCAGGATTATTAATGATTGTTTCATGGTTATGTCCTTACCAATAAACAATCGACAGCTGTTGAAACACAAACTAAAAGTTCTTGTAAAAGTAAACGATGGAGCATTGATGGGCATACTCAGTGGATTGGTTTCACTAGCAGTTGTAATCCGGGGTACGTGCTTTCCACATTGTTCGAGTATGATTTGTATGAGAATGTTGGGTTCCGGGACACGGAGTCTTCTAGGGACGAAATTGGCACAAAGGCAATCTGCAGCCTCAAGATCAGTGAGACCAGCAAGTTGCCTGCAGCATGGGCTATTTTGGTCAGACGGCGCTCTGAAGCAGTCTCCTAATTCTCGTCCGCTGCAAGAACTTGGAGGCGGAGCCAGCACCAGAGTTAGAACTTGAGAGCTAACCAAAGTAAATAAGAGAAGGTCAAGGGAAAGAAGAAACACGGTGGTGAAGCCTTGGAAGTTGGAAGCCGTGTCTCCAACAAAACACTCTAAACTTGCTAGGCCGCTATTACACTGTATGGTATAGTGAATTGATAGCGGTGATGCAAATAGTAAAATTTGCTGAGGTATTTATAGCAGGGGAAGATATATCCGATTATATATTCGTATAACAGAATATATCAAAATTTTGATAAAGTTTCAAACATATGATCAACGTATATTATAGAATAAGGAAACATGGTAAAAAAATATTAAATAAATGTTTATTTTAAACTCGAAATCGCATCATCTTGCAGCAGTTTTTAAAATATAGATAATTTTTTTACTATATATATTTTAAAATATTGGTAAAGGGAAAATTCCATTTTTGGGTAATTTTTTTTAATAAATTAATGGTTGCCGTTGAAGTCGTAAAAAGTCTAACTATAAATTACGGAGCTTAGGACATTAATATTCTGCTTAAATGTGAAAATAATGGTTGGCATAGAAGTCGTAAGAAGCCTAACTCTCAAGTTGCAGTAAGGGAAGGGATCGGCTCGACAATTATGTTTTCCGATCCTCTCTTAACGACATTATTCTAGTGTTTATTCCGAAAAACGAGAAGCCACCGTGTATGAAGGAGTTGCGTTCAATTCCCTGATGCATAGTTTTGTATAAGCTCAAATAATATCTTAGTCGTCTTGGAGCTCATCCACCATACGTGCAACAAAGGAGGTTGCACTGAAAATAAATATCAGTCATGGTACTGAATTTTTAAATTTTTTGTTTAGATTTGTCTTTCTTAAGAAACTCGAACGGTTAAGACATTGACAACAACAAACAAGAAGTTATAATCAAACTTTTGTTATGATTTACGACCAGATTTGTAATTCGGGTCTTAGAAAATTCTAAGGGTTTATAAAATTTTAGAAATATGTTAGCAAGTTTTTCAAGAAAATTAATGAGAGAATTGAAAAGATAAGGTAAAGACGTTTCTATCCCTTGTACGACTTAAATGAAAATCAAAAAACAATTGGATGATGGTGCAAAGGGGGTAACGGAGAAAAAAAGACAACAAACTTCAAGAGGCACCACTGGTGGAGAAGGAACGTCTTGTATCCGGACCAAACGAAAAAAAGTCTCGACGGTCTAGCGAACCGACAAGTATTCTAAGGAATCGAATTGACGCTGACAACAAATAAAAGGTCATATGGGCCATAAGACCCAAAGCTCTTCTCGTTGATAAAACTATCGAAGTGGTAAGACACCATGCATGTGCCGATGAAGAAGCCACAGTAGATAAAAAAAACAAACCAAACAAAGAGAGGAAAAAAAAACAAAAGAAAATAAACCTGCGACAAACCAAATAAAGAGAGGGAAAAAAACAAGAGAAAGAACCATTTACTGTTTTTTTTGGACCATCACGGTTGAAAAAAAAAACGTGTTTTTCCATCATTTGCCCATATTCTCAAAAAGTTCTTGATCTTTGGAGAGATTTTTGATCGAAAAAATCAAAACACAGAGATAAAACGAAAGTAAAATAAAGAAAAAAAGAGTCTATCGAGAAAAAAAGAAAAAAAATTAAACGACTTTTGATGACGCTGTGGTCGACGAAAAAAAATTGTCTAAGAACTATAAAATGAGTGAGGAAAGTTTTGAAAGACAAAAATACCATTATCCATGCCCTTTATTTTACCTAAAGATGTATACACCGCCAATTTTATTTACCAACGTAAAGGCTATCACAGTCCATCTCTAATTACAAATGTGAAATTTAAGCATTTTATATCAAGATATACGCCTAGGGATTTTACGTTGGTAAAATAAATCCCTAAATTTCTAGTTACCAACGTAAAGGTTATCACAGACTCACAGTCCATTCCTAAAGAGGTACGCGCCTAGATATTTTATGTCGAGGTGTAAATATATTAGAAATTTAAAGATTTAAAATTATAAAATACTTTTGGTCGAAATTAAATTATTAATAAAAATATAGAGAAAATGCTTCAATTGTCTAAGTACCCCCACCCTCTCAATCTATCTCTAATTACAAAATGTGCAGCTCAATTTCTTTTGGTAATATATATATCTATCTATCTTATGATGTTCATGATCGAGTTAGATGGTCAATTCAAATTAATTAGGACGATGCTTTAAAAATCGGGAGGAGAACTAAAAAATAAAAACAGTCGCCAAGCCCTAAAAATATGTATGTGCTATAATTTGGATGTTGGTTATGCTCAAAGTGTTATTAGTAAACAATTAATAGTTGATTGAGTTCAATCCAACAAGTGGTTTTAGTAGAAAAGCGAATGATGTCTATTCTAGGAGACTTGGGTTCAATCTCTTTTTCTGCAAGGTGTGTGCATTGTCAAATGGTTAAGAATATGTATGAACATATACTATATTATAACAACTTTTAGACTATTCAAAAAATAATAATTGATTGAGTTGATATAGTTTGATTAACATTTCTGTTGGTACAATATGCAAAAGGACATAAAATCAAATATACTTAAACGCTCAATATCCTCCGATTTATGGATTGAAAGGATTCTAGATACATTGTACGCTGAAGGTTAAAAAAATAATAATCCATTGATTTAATGAAATAAGACAATACATCCTTTTATACAAGATCATATATTCAAATCCTGACATTATGGATCGAGAAACTATCACCACAACATGGTTTTGGTCGTCCGGGATTTTCCTATTCCACCAACAAGGGTTCCAACTCCATTATCCGAAGATTTAGTTCACTCTATAGTACCGAGCTCTAGCCCGTGTAATGCTTCAGAACCGACAGAAGAGAGAACTTCAGAACATGAAGCTAAATAATTATCAAAGGAAGAGCTGGAGTTGAGCGGTTTGGTACCTGGGGACTCGATTAATTCTATGTACAACATCAGCGCAAAGCACTTGTTAATTTGGTTCAACTGTTTCAGAACCGTAGGTTTCATCAAATTTGGTTCTAATTTCTTCCGATAATCTCATATGATAATTATGATAAAAGAGTTTAAAAAATAAGGTAATTACAAGCAAACCATCTTTCGGCCTCTCAGTTGTCCTGGAAAAAGAAAAGAACATTTTTGTACCTCAAACCCACACAAAAAATGGTTAATCATTATTGTGATCCTCTAATTACCATCTCCATGACTACATCATTCCAAGAGTCTATGGGCCCTGGTAAGCACCAATGCAAACAATCATTCTGCACTTTAGCATTCTTATCCTTTGCAAATGGCTGGAACTGCCGATACGGTCCCGGGTGCCCGTCCGGCCTCAGCAGAGACATGCGAGTGGTATCCAGCAATTTCAAGGTCACCCCATTTTCAGCTCCTACAAATGCCGCTTTCTCGAATTCTTCCATCTCGATCCCCGCAGCACGGCATCTACATCTTTCGTGTCCACTTCACCGTCTTTAAACGGTACGGTTCTATTACAGGTCCCTCCGCTGAACCATTCCCCGTTCTCGAAGTGGTCCGGCGTCGTTGTTCGGAGGAAAACAAATGCTTTGTGACTCGAGTCCATTGTAAAGTTCAGCACCGACTTCAATGCCCTGCGGTACGCATACTCGAAGCTCATTTCCGTTAAGTTCTTTCCCGGGCAGTTATGACAACCTGTCACCGTGTCATTCTCGCGATATATCGCGGTTTTAAGATACCATTTTCCACCAGCAATCACGGCGTAATCGAAATTCTTGTACTGTTCGGTCCACGTTTCGTCGAGTTTATCGAGGTGGAGCTGAGTCTCCGACGAGGAAACGCCGTTTATGTCTTCAAAAACATCGGCTTTCAAAAGGAAAGGGGTCCAAATCACCGAGAGGGTGAAGTTGTGGGAGGGAAGTGCCATCTCCTGGATTTGTATTGTTCATCGTGATAAACCTCGACAGCTTGTTCCACCTGTGGGACATAAACCGATCAATTATACCATCTGAGAATATTATGACACTATCCAACAAAACACAACACAAAGATTTACAGACAGAACAACATATCAGGCTACGGTAGGCCATTTTATTGTGTCAGAATTCTATAGAATGTGCAGTGTTGGTTCACTGTTGGTGGCTTTGGACTGGAAACGTTTAAAAAATTGGACAAATGATTAGAAACTTTTCACTTCCATGGTGGGTGGAGAACCAGCTAAGAAAGAGACAGGAAAATGTATGAACATTAAGCTCCTTTAACCATCAAAGCAAAGCTGTCTTCCACTCTATTAGTTCAGACTTTCCCATCGAAGCTCAAAAGGAATTAAGATGGGAGACCCACAGCACAAGCTCCGGCTAATATGGACAAATCCTTATTATGGGAAAAAAACTGTAGCTAATATGGAAGTTTGTGTGTAAATTTTAGCAATACTTGGTCTAATTATGCCCCAATCCTTGTACTTTTTGAACTTTTGAAAATGTGTCCCTCTACTTTGAATTCCAGTAAATTAATTCAAAATTAAAATCCAATTGATAGCACAGTTAAATTTGAATGTATAAAATCCATAAAAATCCAATTGGACTTACATCTTTAAATCGATTTCTAAAATTAAAAGTAAATGGACTAAATTTCAAATGTTAAAAAGTTAAAGGGACCGAATCGCAATTAACCTGTAAGAGCTTCGTACTAATATTTTGATAAAAGAAAAGGATAAAGTATACAGTTTTTCACTAAACTATCAAAAAATGAAATTTCAAAAGTTATATGTTATTAAAAGTTTTTGTTATAAAATTTTTTAAAAAGGGTTAAGTAAATATTTCGAAAATTTAAATAAATTTAATCATTTATATTTCCATTTCAAATTTTATAATTGTTCTAAACATTGTGTGTAAATATTGAAGATTAAAATTGTTATTTTTATAACTTTCATATTACAGGGACCGAATCAAAAATTAAAATTAATCTAATTTTTAAAAAAGGCTTTATATTTTAATATTTTGACAAAAAGAAACATGGCAAAAATTTTATGGTTACCTGTGAGAGCATACAAAGCAACGACTGGACATGATTGCGGGAGATGGAATCACCGATAAACGCCCACCATTTGTTCTTCATCAAATCAAGAAACTTTTCCGTGTCGAACCTGGGTAATTCGCAGTCCCGGGGATTCCATCGCCAGTAAAGGTAGCCCGAATCGGGTCTACCGTTTTTCATACAATTTTGATGAGCTTCAATGTCAAGGCAAGTCGCGTTGGTGTAAGCCGGAGCTGACGGGTCGGGTACCCAATCCCCCACGAACAGATCACATTCAGCCGCAACAGTACCTTCAAATATACACAATAAACAATTTAGAGATTGCTAGAGACAAAAGTAAGGCTGAAAATGCAAAGTAATCATATCCAAACAGCATTATGAGACGCGTGGAATTTTCCCAGGAAAAAGAACACTGGGTTTAACCTTGGGCTTATTTTCCCGGAAAATGTCTCACCATTTTGAATTGATTGGCTCTCATTTGCCAACAAATCACCAGCAGCGGCAACTTGAACAGGCAAAGAAGAAGAAGAAGAAGGAAGAGGGGATTCGGCTACGGTGTTTGTCTCCACACCGGAAGGCGGCGGCGGTGGTGACTCAAAGACGGATGAGGAAAAAATGAGTGAATCAGAGACTAGAAGACGAAAAGCCAAACCCAGTAAGAGAAAAGAGACTGCAAACTTTACGAAGATGTGGTGGCGTTTGAGTAGAGAAGAAGGATTCAAATCTAAGCTCGTTTCCTTCTTCACCATGTTATTGCGTGTCACGTTTACCGAAAAACTCCCAACTGGTTTTTTTTTTTCACAACCACCCAAAGGTGTTTTAGGTTTGATTTGATGAGAGTTGTTAGGACAGCACAGGTTTTATTACAAGGACGTGGCGTTTGTCTGAAACTTGACAACTGAGATTCCTGTTGGTTTTTTTTTTTTTTCTTTTTGGTGTTTGATAATTCGTGGTGTTTAGGGGAGGTTTTGTTGATAAATAGAAAAGAAAAGGTAAGTAGTAGAATAATGAATGCAAAAAGAAAAGGAAATGAAAGGTTTCATGTCGTTGTCATAAATAATATAAAAATTTGATCGATATTGAATTATTACAAAATAATCGTAAATAATGTAATAATTTTATTAAAAAAAATATTTTCTGTAATAATTTTATTAATTATTTTATAATAGTTTTTACAATAATTTGATAAATAAATTTATTAGTTGTTTTTATAATTTTAAAATAATCAATAATTAAAATGATTTTTTTATTTTTTCTTATAATTTTTAATAAATTTAAAGTTGATTGTTTAAAATTTTAATGAAAATCAACGTTTTAGGTATAAAATTGATTGATTTCTTTCATATCAGTCCATTTAATAAAACAATTATTTTTGTCTTAATTACATTAATACATTAATTATGTTTATAATTTTGTTTGTGTAATGCATTATTAACTTTGTATTTTAGGCTCTTAACATGGCATCTAGATTCGATTGTCTTTTATATCAGTCCATTTATTTCTGGTTTGTAATTATTATTTTTTGTCTTAATTACATGAATACATTAATTATGTTTATAATTTTGTTTGTGTAATGCATTATTAATTTTGTCTTAATTACATGAATACATTAATTATGTTTATGTATAAACTAGAATCACAAAATTGCAGAAATTTAGATCTAATTCAAATGGCACCTTAGATAATATAATTAGTGCATTGGAAATAGATGATGCTAAAGCACAGCTGGCTATATATAACTTTACCTTCTGTCGTTTTAGCATGTAATATTAATTGAATGAAAACCATTTTTTTACCAATTTTATTAATTATAATTAATTTGATTCCTCCTTTTATACTAAATATAATTTTTTATTTTTATTTGGAATATTTAAGGCAGACCAAATCTTGAAGCTTTAAATTAAATATGTTTATGTACAATTTAAAATAGGTAGTTAACATTTGGTTATTCTGAATTTTTTGATAAAAATTGAGATGATTTATTAAAAGAATTTATTTAAGATATACTTTTTCAAAAAAAGATTTATGTTACTATCATTATTTAAAACATCAAAAAAAAACACTTTTAAAATAATTAATTCAATTCTTTATCAAATAGTGCATGTATTTTTCTTTTATTGGAATATTTAAGGCAGACCAAATCTTGAAGCTTTAAATTAAAATTGTTTATGTTCAATAAAAAATAAAAGTTAAAATGGTTTAACAAATAAAAGAATTTTTATTTTTTTATTTAAGATATAGCGAAAGATTTATGTGACTGTCAATATACTAAAACATTGTTTTTCTAATGAAAATTTCGGATTTAAATTTTAAAATCTAAAATATTATTAAAAGTTATATAATGGGTATTAAACTTTAGTTTTTATTATAAAATATCATTAACGTTAACTATAAAATAAACTTATACTATTTAAAAAAAATACATTTAATTAAAAATTTTAATGAAATAAAATTATAATACAGTTTTATTCTAGTGGTTCCAAAATTGGACCCGGGGAGTCAATATCATGGCGCTATGCCCATGCCAACCAAAAACCCATTAGGAAAAGAAAAAAAAATTATTTTAGCGTGAAGACGAGAAATGTGATTTTTGAGAATAAAGAGAATAAATATTGTTTGTCACGTGGCATGCTGAGTGTGAAAATGTATTGTTTAATGGAGTAAAATAAAATGTTAAGAAAGAGTCTGTCCACGAGGAGGAACATACCATGAATGTTAAGCACATCTTCCGTGTTATTGTCCCATTTCCCCCATCACCATGCAACAGTTATGTTTTGTATTATAATAAGGACCGGACGGTCTTGGTGTTGGTTCGTATGCGCTGCCCAATGCTGGCATTGCCATCACATATTCACATTTGTGTAGTACCTTATTTGTACTATTTCGCAATTCACGAAAATGTAAAAAAATGGCCCTTTGCTTTAAATATAGCCAGCTGGGCCATGTTTCTCTGATAAACAGTTAAAGATAGGATAAGCAAAATTTGATATTCTATCCCATTTGACTCGAATCAAAATTTTATAATTTTAATTTGAAAAAATTTAAAATAAAATTTAAAGTTATAAAATAAACTCAAATAATTTAAAATTTTTAATAATTAGTATATAGATTTTTAAATTTGAGTCGAATTTTTCAACTTTATTTATATATGAATATCAATTATCACATTGAAAAAATATATATATATTATATATGATTATACAAAATTTGTAAATTAAAACCAATTATATCATAACATTTTAAATATTTACAATTAAATTTAAACAAAAATTCAATTAATTTAACTCAAAAAAAATTATATAAAATTTAAGTTATAAAATAAAACTTATCAACTCTAATAACTTAAATTTTTTTATTCGACTCAATTAAAATATCACTTTTAACTGAAGATGCCATTTGTTCTTTTGCCGAAGAAGAAAGGGATAAAGATTTGGGGAGACGTGATGGGCCCATATAAAGGATTTTAGGTGGGTGGTCCACCTACTACCCAAAGCATACGTCTTTTATCTCCAAATTATTGTTTTGGTCCTTCTATTATGCTTAAATTTGGAATATAAACTTTATATTTGGACCAAAACCGTAATAGATCCCTGATAAATAAAACAAAGTCTTTTTGCTGCCATTCAGGCTAAGCATTCAGATTGTCCCTCCCTGCCCTATTCAATACCTGGACAATGTTTATAGCTATGGAAAAACAAAGAAACCCGGATCCATTCGATAAACAATGTGGTAGAACCAAACAGAAATTTACATTACTTGCATTGCATACTCGAAAAAAAATCATTTGAATGTGTACTGTTAACAACCAGTGAAATATCAATTAAATCAGAAACCTTATCACTATTTGTACTTTTCAATTATCGGATTAAAGAAACCATCCAACATCGATAAATCGAGAGTACCAAGAGATACATCATCCGGATTTCAAACCTTCCAAACTGGTTGGCCAAGATGGTTATTTCCGCAATTGATGTACAATGAACCGAGCTTGTTGTATCCACAGGATAAATCTCAGGATCCTCACGAATTCATCACGCACCTACTTTTGGAACTTTCATGCCAAAACCATGCTTCGCTTTCTCAACTCTGTTAAAAAAAACACATCAAGAATGCACAAGGATACACTAACGCAAGAAAAATCCTATGTTTTTGCTGAAGAGATTGATTTCTAACATCCTACAGGAAACTGGACAATGATGTAAGAATGATATATGAATGTTATAGCCATCAACATTTATTCACTGTCCACGTAGGCTCTATTCCAGGTATTTTCACCTGATAGAACCCATCAATCCTATTTCTCTCATCCTATGATATCACAAAGCCATGTCTTTGCCGATAAACTAAGATCTCATTGGCCTCGAGACTTATTCCATAATTCAACACAAAGAAAAATAACTACTAATACATAAAACATATCAGTACTCGTTGGCTGTTGGCTGCGGGGTGAATTAGAAGAATCAAATTATAAATTAGTTCTAGCACGATTTAACTAACTACAGAAGGATGTATAGGGCATGGAACCAAAATTAGAGTGTGTGTGTGTGTATTCAGAATTAGCTCTTACGTAGGGGCAAGTTTGCCAAGGCAATCTAGCTCTTCACCAGTGTCCTCGTCCAGGATTCTGCCCGATATCTCAATGATGTAAGATCTATCTCTATCGGTTGGAAGCCCTCTATTAGCAAGCAAATCCAAATCTTTCTGATGGAGTTCTCTCCCGTTTACGAAAACACCAGTGGTCCCACCGGCACAGTTTTCTGGCATTGGATAGTTAAATTCTTCGATAAATGGCTGCAAGAGAAATTCAGTTTAGAGAACATATAATGGCAAAACCAAACAACATCAAAATGCTTGGCTGTTAATGTCTAGGTAAGAATCATTTGATCTTACAGGAATTATGCCAAGACAAGGCCCACCGAGAACACCCCAGAATCCAGCTCGAAAATCATACCTGATTAAGGCATGTGCAACAAAAGAACGTCAGTTATTCAAAGGCATGAGAAAGACAGTTGTAGATTCATTCCTTTACAGGAGTGTACATGTCCATCACGACAGACACACTGAAGCTAGTAAAACTCGTAGCACGGCAGACAAAAAGAGAATATATGTTTACCAGTACTGTCCAGGCTGAATTGGTCCAGCCATCTTTTCAGCTTTTTTAAGCACACGTTCAGGTATAGGATGCCCATTAACTGAAATATTACTTTTCCCGCGTTCCTCTGATTGATTAGATCTTGAGAAATCCTTAAAACTCTTCTTGATAATATTTACAAAAAATGATTCTCCTTTTGCCACTTTCGGTTTATCATCTTCTCTAGTTGCTTCCCCTGAATCTCGAGAGATTCCAGTATTAGAGTACTCATCATATGACACGTCCATCTCAGTAGGTAATGACACCTCTTTTAATGAATTTTGTCGTGCAGTAGCCTTGTTAGATGCATATTTCTCTTGATCAGAGCGATTACTACGATTTCCCTTCCCAAATCGGTTGGCTGCTTGATTGCCAAAAGAGTAATCAAAGTGCTCTTGAAGTGGTGAGCCTGCAGGTGGTGGAGACACAGTGGATTTGGTCGGCTGCTGAACAGATTTCACTTCCTCTTTGAAGCAATTAAAACATCAGAAGTGTTATCATCCTCAGAGACGCTAGGAGATGAAGAACGAAAGCTTCGCATTTCCTGAGGTCTGATTGAATTCAAAGCCCGGCCCGTTGACGATGCAACAAGTTCTCCATCCATTGACTGGAAATCATAACTGGAATCATCATAGTCATTAGAGGAGAAGTTAGCAGTAATTCGGTTTGCACGGCCACGGAAATATGAGGAACTATCATTGACGAGTTCATCAGAGATATCATCAACCTCTGCAGAACTTTCCTTTGTTTCCGCATGATCACGAAGAACAAGCTTCTTGTTGGTGACAGTAAAGTTTATTGCACTTGAACAGGCACCACACCGCAGTTTCTTTTCATTTTTTGCAATGAGCTGCACTTTCTTGGGCATTTGTAGCAATTCAAGGCAATTATAACACAAAATAAACGGAGCACCACCAGCAACAGGACGAAGACGGCGACCAGCACTGGCTACCACCACCCTCTGTGGATGGCACTGAACAAAACCACCTATATCTGAGTTAATATCACTTGGCCATCTAGCATGAGCTTGTGTGTGAAGCACACTCGGTTGAGGCATCATAGTCTTAGACCTATGGAAATGTGAATCAAAAGTCCCAGGGTTCTCGATGTGGTACATCGGATTACAGGGCACATCAGAGAACCTTTTATTGCCAAATGAGCTGGGTGGAACAGATGCTGGAACTCGCCGGTGTTTCTCGTAACAATGAAAGCAAGAACAAGAAGCTTGGTGCAACACTGAACTTTGTGGATATGGCATGAATGGGTCATGATTACTTTCCACATACTGTCCAGAAAAGTATGGATGAGGTGGCTGTTGTGGGAATTCTCCATGTAACTGGTGCGGAGCTCTTCCAAGCATTTGGGATCCAAAAGGATCTCCATATGGAGGAATATGATTTGGATTGTGCATCGGAGGATACAAACCATGCTGAGTCATATCATGCCCGACAGGATAAGCAAATGGTTCTGGAAAATGACTATAATAAGAGGATCCTGCTCCTGCAGCTGTTTTATCAGGTCCATACAAAGGCATTGAGGACTTCTTTGATCCAGAAGGTCCACTTGGGAACAAGGTATCAGCACCACCATAAGAATCCGGAGGAACAACCCTCCCAAACGTAGCCTTCTCTTTTGGTTTATCAACCACATTGCAAGACCGGCTAAGTCGCTCCTTTAGCTCATCTAGCTTCCTCAGAAGATCAGCTCGCTCTTGTTCAAGCTGAATTCTACCAGAAACATCCTGGTTTTGATTCTGCAAGGAATCGCTATAACCACAAGAAGAATCCAACTGATGGTTTGATGGGCCTTCATCTGGATGGTTTGAAGTAGAATACAGCTCACCTTCAACAACTGCTCTCAGAACTCTCTGCAACACCTCCATCTCTGCTTGCTTCCCAGCTTGCCAATCAGACATCTGTCCCAATCTTTGTGATCCACCAGTACATCCAAAGTTGGAATCTGAATCCTCCAGTTCTCTTTCAATAGAATTTACTACTGCATCCTTATTCCTGCCGGAATTATTCGCATTCTCGACAGGCCGCTTATCACCAATAACCTTAGATTTGTTCCTACTTGTATCAATGCAGTCAACATTCTTCTTCTTTTTCTCCTCATCACTCTGATCACATGTCAAAGAGCCAGCACTCGATTTAACATCCACATCAGAGGCATCACTCAAGCCTATTATACCTTTCTCCAAGGGAACTTGGGATTTGCTAGAAACTCCACCAAGCCTATCTTCTTCCAACTTGTCGGATGAGGTATCTGCTTCACCATTCCTAATTTTTGCTGTTAAAAAAAAACAATATTCCACTATTAAAATTTGGGAACATTACATTTTTCATGGAAGATCAAGACCAAAAGGCTCACAAAATAGAACAAGGAACTCTAATCCAAAATAGACCAAAACAGAATTCAGCAGAGAGTTCGGTTATAACACTAAATCGCAGGGTTTAATCATCGACCAAACTGAGTGTAGTATAGCACCAAGTAAATGAAATGAACAAAGCCCAACTCCGGATTTTCCAGTAATGTACATCGCCATTGCTGATAATTACAAAGTTACACGGATTTTAATAAGTTTTCAAAGACACAAACACCATACCTAACCATTCAATTTAAACCAGTTGGTTCAAGTTTCAACATTTATGGGAACAAAGTTAACACGGATCAATGACTCAAAAACAACTTGCTTTCTATCGTCTTCAGCAACTTTCTCACCAACCAAACAAGCAACAATAGGGTAAAAAAAGGTACCTCGAAGAACAGCGCCACAGCCACCACACTGGTAAACGGAATAATCAGCAAGCTCCGGAAGAAGGCTTTCGCACTTTGGACAACGAACCAACTTCACTTTGTTTGACTCAGCCATTTTTTGAGTCGTTCAAAACCCTTCCGAGTACCGACGAATAGGAAAACGACGTTACGCCAGAAACAATTTAGTATCCTTCCAAAATTTTTAAGTTTTAAAGAGCTTTAAAAATCTGCCATTACTCCCCCAACAACCATCGCCATCAAAGTATCAAACGCGTTTTATTTAATATAAAAACAAAATCTTTCTACAGAAAACCCAATAACTAAGAGAATAAGGGGGAAGGGGCAAGACAGATATAAGCTCGATAAAGGGTTGTCTTTTTTTTCTTTTAAGCAAATTTCTCTCTCGTTTTCTTGGTTTTCTCGGAGACCAAACAGGAAAAACAAAGTTATGAACAGTTTTTAGAACAATGAAGTAACCCAGAGTTTGCGTGAAGTGTAAAAACTCAGAAATTTCGAGTCGAAAGAGAATAAGTTGTGTGTGTGTTTTTTAAGAAATCTGGGTTTTTAAAGAAGCAAACGAAAGGAGAAAGACACAGAAACCGAGATCACATGATCATTTTCCGGTGTTAGGAAATGAAAGAAAGAAAATCCCATAAAACGTGATAATTGAGGACCTAAACGGCAGCGTTTTGTACACTACTGTGGAATCGGCTACTTTCCCCAGCTAAGAGCTAAGGTAATAATTTTATTTGTTTTTGATTTTATGTTTGTAGCTTTAGGACTTTAGGGTCCAATATTATGCTTTTTTAGGTTACTTTCCCTTTCAAGGTTGGGACATGTGAGAATAAAGCAGAGTTTTGGCCGTTGTGAAAAGAAGTGAAAGGGGGCAATGCCTCGGTGGAAAAATATGCAAAACCTCCTCTTTATCTGACTCAGTGACTCTTGACTGACATCCACACAACTGTTTGATTACCTACTATATTTTACTTTGAATATAAAAATATTCGAGTTTTGTAAATGATTTGTATGAGACTATTCTTTTAGTTTAATTTTTTACTTTATAAAGTTTAAATTTTTAATTTTATTTAAAAGACTTAGCGGCTAGACGTCGCATCCCGTTATATCAATTAATTCTTGATTCTATGTCAATCTTTAGTTGATACTATTAATTTTGATTTTTTTTACGCAAATTAATTTTATAATGTTATTAATACGAATTTTATTAAAAAATTTAAATTTAATTAAAAAAAAGAGTATTCATGTTAATAATTACATAAAAATAAAGCAAAGAGAATCCCGACAACACAACTTAATGAGCCAAACATTATGGATGAAACAAATCCTCATGCAAGAGAGACATAACCTCATTAGGTGTGATAAATTGACGACACTCAAAATAATCCCCGACCAAACTTGCAAGTGCTCATTTTTTTAATATGCTAGTGTGATTATATTAAATTTTAAATTATTATTTGTTTATATTTTTTTAGTTTATTGACGACGCACACACACCATACACAAGAGCATATCGTTTAAGGGACTAGTAGGGGCCAAGCCCCCACAATTTTGATAAATTCAAATTTTATCCTTTTTTTAGAAATTTTAATTTGGCCCCTCAAAATTTTTAAAATTTCATATTAAGCTACAAAATTTTGAATATTTTTAATTAAATTCCTTCTATTTTTAAAATTTTTGGTTAGATCTCTCTAAATTATTAAAAAATTTAGTTAAACTCTCATTTTTTTTAAAAAAAATTTGTTTAAGCCTCCGCATTTTAAAAAAATTTACGTTGGCCTCCTCAAATTTTTACTCAAAGTTTCGCCACTACACACAGGTACTCGAATTCTACTATTCTATAATGAACATTAACCTTTCTTTTTTTATTGGAGCCACTCGTAGAGTTCAATATTAATTTCAAATTCAATTCTTATAATAATCTTATGAAAAATAAATTATAGGTTTAACTTGTATCATATGTTTTTACACTAATTTTTAAACCGTTGATTGAATTGATGTTACAGGTTAAGCTGAATACTAACTAAATTGAAAAGTGATTGAAGACTTTTTTTTTAAATGATAATTAATATTATTATAATGATATTTTAATTTTTTTAAAATCATATTTATATATAGTTGTTTAATAAAATAATTAAAAATAGACATAAAGTCAAAAATGCCCCTAATATTTGATTGAATAGTCATTTTAGTCCATGATATTTTTTTGAGCAATTCAACAGCTAATATTTTATTTTGGGTCAAAATGACCCCTCTGCGAATGAAAACTGTCAGCCAACTGATGTTAAATGGCTTGAAATGACGTGACAAATAAAGATGACAGTGCATGTTGATATAACAATATCATATAGACAAATGTGTTGACTTGAAAAAACGTTAAGTGGGTAAAAAATAATTTTATTATATTATATAAAACATAAAATATTTTTTCTGCTGACTTATCATTATGTCAAGTCATTTCAAACTGCTTACCGTCAGTTTTTTAACAATTTACATTCGCATATGGGTCATTTTGATCTAAAATAAAACGTTGAGGTCTAAATTATTCCAAAAAAGAATAGGGGACAAAGTGACTATTCAGTCAAACTTTATGGGTATTTTTTAACCTTATGCCCTACAAAATATTATATCACGAATCAGATTAATCGATATGTGCCTAAATCATTTATCTATTATAATCATTTTATAAGTATTTAAAATTATTTTTTGGATATAAAGATTTAAAAAATTTATAAACAATAAGGTGTGTTAATCATTGAACCGGTTTTATGGGAAGATAACTAGATAAGTGTGAATCTTACAATCATAAGAGAAAGCATATCATCATCGAACTCTTTCACTCTTGCTTTGGTTTAAAGACTGTCGCTGGTACTTTATTTCGTTTGACGGAGACAGCAAATAAATAACTATTGTAATGATTTGGTTGATATTTGATAGCTTCTATTTAAAGTTTCACGGTTTATTTTGTTGGAAATAAAGTGGTTTCAGATATTTTTGAAGGTTTGAGTAAAAATTTAAACCTATACCCATGCCCTTGGGAGGCCATCCCTCAGGGAATTCCCCAAGCAGCACAGAGAATTCTATTTACATCATCCATTTGAATGTTTCTACTTTGAATCTTTACACTAACAGTAACCTTTATACAATCTATAAGACTTTTACAATCCCGATTTGTACCTCTAAATTTCCTATGATTTCGTTCCTCCCATATGTGATACACATATGAGTTCCACGCCAGCTTGAGGATGAAAACAATCAACGATTTACCCTTCAACCGAGACCAAAGCCACTCCAACTCACCATCCCAGTTTAACACCCTCCTGTTAAGCCCACACAGAGTAAGAACATTCTCCCAAATCTGCCTCGAGTAGCAACAATCAGCAAATAGATGGTTCCTAGTCTCGTGGTCTGTACCACAAAGCAGACAACAATTAGCAATGCTCAGCCCCATACGCTGCAATCTATCCAATGTGGGCAGGCGATCAAGGATAGCCATCCAAGATATCAGTGAATGTTTTGGCACTCGCAAGCTAAACCAAACAACCTTATGCCAAGGCACCTCAGGACGAACAACTCTAATTGCATTCCATATTCTCCCCACCTTCAAGACATCAGCCGGAGGAAGGAAAATTGAACATCAATACAAAGAAAAGCAAAAGAAGCCAAGGCAGTGAAATTGGAAAAATTTTGATATGAAGGTTTCTCTGTCGGCGCACGTTAGCGGGCCTAACCGCCCTTGAGATTTTCTTCATCCTTTGCGATTTTAGCTTGATCCTGCTGGTTTTCTCGATCTTACCGGGTTCTTCTTGTTCATATTCATATTCTATTTGGGTTTCGTATGACAACGGTGGATTGGAAGCAATTCTTGTTTGAAGGCGGGGACGAACAAACCCTAGATTTTTTCCCTCCGATTACTTTTGAGAACTCGATTGTCGTTGACCCGCCATCTGAGCTTTTCAATGAGGGCATTGATGATTGGAAACATTCTTTGGTGGGGCAGTTTATTGGGGCAGCTCCGAACTTCATTGCTCTGAAGAAAATTGTTGAATCACTCTGGGGCAAGCCGTCTCTTGCTAAGGTTAGTCTTGCTGGACCTAATTTGTATGTGTTCTCCTTTGCGAATGCTACTGCCAGGGAATGGGTTTTGGAGAATGGTCCCTGGCATATCCAGCATAAGCCTCTGGTTTTACGCAAGTGGGAACCTAACCTTAAGAGACTTGATTTTGATTTGGCTAAGATGCCAGTATGGGTACAATTGTATAATGTCCCTCTGGAATTATTCAATAGAAAGGGATTGAGTTACATTTCTAGTGCTTTAGGAATGCCATTGTATATGGATTCGATCACTGCAATTCGGGAGCGTCTTGAATTTGCTAAAGTGTGTATTGAGGTTGTTGCTGGAAATCGAATCCCACGAACCATTCCTGTAAAGCTGCCAGATAAGTCAGTAGTTTATGTGAAGGTTAAGGTCCCATGGATGCCTCCTTGCTGTTCTGGTTGTCACATTTTTGGTCACTCGGATGCCTTATGTCCTGAGAAACATGCTGGGAAGGCTCCTGAGAAAGGTCCTGAGTGGAGGGTAAAAGCTGAGAAAGCTTATGCAGAGGTGCATCCTACTGTTGAGCTGGCTACTATACCTGAGGCCATTAGTGTCCAGGATGCTAATGTTGAGCTAGGTATGGAGGCTGAGGCCAGTGGTGATGTTACTGGTATGAATGATGTGCCGGCTTCAATAGCCGAAGCCATTAGTGGTTTCACTGAGGGTGCTGGTGTTGAGCTAGCTGATGCTGAGGCCATTAGCATCCCTCCTGGTGCGGACTCCACTACTGTTGAGCTGGCTATAGGGGCTAAGGCCGTTTCCAGGTAGAAGCTTGGGCTGCAAGATTGTCACTTAAAAGTTATTGAAGCTATAAATATACAAATAGAAACCTGAACGGGGACTCATGTTGCTTATCTTTTTGAGACAACACTGGTTGAAAAAAAGATAAGTTAAAATGGAATGCTCTACCGGTTACACTGGCTTATATACATAGACTAAAGGTTTCAGGATTAACGTATAAAATAACAACAATAATAATAACATTACACTGTAAATATTAAAAAAAGTCAAAAAAAAAAAAAACCGGCAGGCATCCAATGCATGATCGTTGTCTTGTGTATTTGCACTTCAAAAATCAAAATTTTTGTTCAGAAAAAAAAAATCAAAACATTTGAATGTCATGCGCGAAAATAAAACAAAACAGGAGTGTTTTTATTTTAGAATAGATATATATAATCGTACATTAATTTAATTTTGATTTTTAATATTATATTTATTTTCTTGATTCATTTAGAGCATAGTTTAATTTTTAAGGTTTAAGTTGATGAATTAATTTTTTTTATGTCTGCTTAAATACAAGTTAGGGTTTTATGTTCAAATTGTCATTTCAATTTAGTTTTATGATCTAAAGTATTAATTTAGAGCAAAAAGTGAAATATAGTAATTAATTTGAATTGAACCCGATAAGTGGTCTCAATAGAAAAGCGTATGATGTTCATCCTAAGAGACCCGATTTCAATAGCATTGTCTGCAAGGAGTGTGTGATTCGTCACTAGAAATATCTATAAACAAATATTACCTTATAATCACCTTTAAACTATTAAAAAGTAGTTAATTTGAATCAACAAGTCCAATTTAAAAAGTTAATTGGACAATAAAAAATATATCAAATTCCACTTTAAAACCAAATTCAAATACCAAAAGATTATTTTAAGGGTAAAGTACACAAATGGTCACTAAACTAACCCTAAAAATATAAAATGGTCACTAAACTTTCAAAAATTACATAACAGTCATTAAACTTTAGTTTTTATTACAAAATGGTCATTGAGCCATTATCTGTCATTAACTGGGAGACGTCACAGTTACACAAATTGTATAATAACATATTTAATCCTCAATATTTACACATTTAATCAATATAGACATCAATAATAAGGGTTAAATTAGGAATAAATTAATTAAATGTGTCTATATGGAGGATTAAATGTTATATTATTTAAATTTTATAACTGTCACGTCACCCAATTAACGATTGTTAACGGCTTAGTGACCATTTTGTAACAAAAAGTAAAATTTAATGCCCATTATGTATCATTTAAAAGTTTGATGACCATTTTATATTTTTAAAAATAATTTAGTGGCCATTTGTATATTTTACTCTTATTTTAATATAACAAATAATTGTAGATTTTTTAAAGAAAAAAATGGACTAATTAATTAGTGGACCGCAGAGACAAATCCGTACCAGATTCTTACACTCGAATTTAAAGATTACTCATTTGATTGGATTGAAGTGTGACGTCTGATCTGCAGCAATAATTCATCATTAATATTATAATTGATGGAGATTATTCTAAATTAATGTACCAACTTTAACTGAAGTGAGAATTTCTTATTCCAAAAAATAGACACTTTTTTCGGTCAAATAAGGCTTGCTTTATAGCCATGAGATCTGTACTAGAAGTGGATTATATAATTTACTGTAAACTAACTCCAAAGCCATTAAATTATTGGTATAATTAATTATAATGATTCTTAACATAACCATTTAGGGGTATGTCAAAAGAAATCCTAGCCGCGCTTTTTTTTTTTCCTTTGAACATTATCGATTTTTTTATTTAATCGGCGGCGATATTAATTTTAATTTTTAGCTATGATTGTCGATAATTTATATTTTTTATTTTTTATGTTTGTTTTATTTTTTCACATATGTCATTGTATTTTTTTTGTTTGTATGATACGTTTTTCTATTTTTATAACACGTCTTTGCGTCTCTGCCTTGTGACACATTTTTATGATTACTTTACAGGTTTTTTATGTTCTTACGGTGACCTTTACGAAGCTTGTTTTTTGTTCGTATTTGTTCGATGATCACGTAGAGTTTGATTCTCTTTTGGGTTGTTTGCTGATGTGATTTATAGCGGATCGTCATTTTTAGAAATATGCGTGAAAGATGGTTGTTGTCTATTTTGGAGCTTTTATCTAGTTCGTATTTTGATAATTCCTCAAGGACCCTTCCTACAATGAACCATAGGAATTTTTTTCTACAAATAAAAAGTATCTGATCTGACTGGTGCAACGCTTATTTTTATTTTTAGATTTATCATTTTCTTTCTTATTTTTTAATGTTCTAAAACCATCTAAGTTATGTTATATTTTTATTTTTATTTATCAATAGAGTTTTCTGATTAATGTGTCAAAAAATTATTAGTATAATATTATTTTGACTATCAATTTATAAATTTTATTAATTATATTATTAAATTATTAAAAAACAATAATAATTGTTCTGAAATTTGAAGTCATTCACAAGGGATAACTTGCCCGATAACCAAGACTATAGCCCAAAAGGCTGGAACCTTCGACGGACTTAAAACTCACCGATTCTGAACGGTGGTTTCCGGCATGACATGACTGACATTTTTATTAGAGAGAAGACATAAATGACTTAACATGCTCTTTGTAGGGATGATAACGGAGTAGGTCAGGATGAGCTTTTGGCCGTCCGATCCATAATTTATAAATTATAATTTAATCATGTTTCATCTCAAATTTAATACATTTTAGGGTAAAGTACACAAATGGTTACTAAACTATTTTAAGAAATGTAAAATGGTCACCAAACTTTTAAATGTTACATAATGGGTATTAAACTTTAGTTTTTATTACAAAATAATCACTGGGTCGTTAGCTGTTGTTAACTGGGTGACTTGGTAGTCACAAAAATTTGTATAAGAACATATTTAATCCTCGATATTTACATGTGCAATCAATTTAGACATCAATAATGAGGGTTAAATAATGACTAAATTGATTGAATGTGTAAATATGGAGGATTAATTGTGTTATTATTTAAATTTTCGTAACTATCACGTCATTCACTTAACGACAGTTAAAGGTTCAAGGACTATTTTGTAACAAAAACTAAAGTTTAATGTCCATTATGTAACTTTTAGAAGTTTGGCGACCATTTATATTTTTATGATAGTTTAGTGACCATTTGTATACTTTACCCTATATTTTAACTCGGTTTTGACTTTGACCCAATACAATAGAGCATAATCTCAAAATTTGATTCAGCTTGTCTGACCCGGAAAAATTAACAAAATATTAAATATACTATATAGAAATACGATAAATACGAGATTCACTAATTGGCCTATTGACTAAGGATGTTCACATTGCCCCATCATGTATGTGTTCGAATTCCGACATGAGAATATAATACATCCCTATTTAATAAAAAACATGGTAAATATTTTATATTTAATTAAACTATATCAAGTCGTGATGAATCAAAAATCTTCACTCTAAACTCAATTTTGACCTGACTCAACCCTTTTCAAAAAACACCTTAACTTACTCATAACCCAAATTTTAATAAATAAACAAACTTATTCCTATCGGATCGGATCAAAACCTGACGAGATGAAATTATTTTACCATCAACAGCTTTCAACGAAGCATACAAAAACTTCAACTAAAGGTGGGAATGAGTAATTGCCCTTTACCTTAATTTTTTTTTTATCTTTATTCTTATATATAATTTATCAAAAAAAGTTACTTAAGAAGTTGGCCCTTCACTTTAAAAACATTAAAACATTTATATTCTACCTCCAACCTTAAATCATACCTCAATCTCTAAAAATAAAGATTTTGTCTTATCTTTTATTGGTGTGTGTGAAAAAAAAAAACAAGAAAAAACTTGTACGTTAAATCCACAATCGCACAGCCCACTTGTTCTCCAGGCTTACTTACCAAATACTGTTCTCCCGCAATATCACTAATGTATTATTAGGCTTAGGGTGAAGTTTTCTAATTTTTGAAAAATATCAATTATGTGTGAATGTTTGTATCCAATTAAATTTTTATATTATAAATTTTTATTAATTTATTTATTTGATCAAATAAATTTAATTTTTACCGATTTGTGTCACATGTTGCATTATAGTATTGTTACGTTACATTTTCAAAATTTAAAACTTTAACAAATTTTGTTTTATTTTTTGGGTTTGAAAGTTTAATTGGGTGACAAACATCAAACGACTAAATTATTATTTTTTAAAAAATTTAAGAACTTTAAACATTCTTAAGCCTATTCATAATTTAGATAAACTAAATTAAATATGAGAATAACCAATTATACATACCTTGGAAACGGACTTGCGTGGGAGCTGAACCTAAAAAACTGAGTTTTCTTGTGCGTGTGTGTGGAAGTGTCATTATCTAGAAACAAGTGGAGTGTAATTCAATTATGTTGCCTTCAACGAAAAAAAAAACAATTTATATTCACAAA
This sequence comes from Hibiscus mutabilis, assembly GCA_019671005.1. NCBI lineage: Eukaryota > Viridiplantae > Streptophyta > Magnoliopsida > Malvales > Malvaceae > Hibiscus > Hibiscus mutabilis. The sequence goes on from JAGYYJ010000711.1 coordinate 46,824, forward strand.
AATAGAGATGAAGTGTCACGTAACTGATTTTGACTAGTAATAATGAAGTGGCAACTAAATATATTATAATGTTGCCTACAAGTTTCCACATTCTGACAATCACTGTACATATTAAAAAAAAACGCTGACCGTAGGAACGAAGTACTAACTGCTACAAAATCTTTGTCTCACTCGCGAGTAGAGCTCGCACACCCTTCTTTACATATGCACATTAAACTATCACGAATACTAAACAAAAATAATAATCGTTTTATCTTTATAAAATTCAAATTGCGTACGCTCCCTTCCGACAAGTTTGAATCATGGTTGGTTTATTATTTTATATAACATTGAACACCATTAACTTAATATAATATTATTTTTTTAATAAATTTTAAATAATTATTAAAAATTTTATGCAATTAATTATATTTTAAAATAAAATTAGAATAAATTATTTCATGAATAATTCTAAAAAATCTCATCAATGGTACTGCCTATTTAAATAAATCAACATCATATTTATTTTTCATATAATATTTTTTTATAAATTAAAATTTATAAAACATCATGTTTTTTTTCGTACTTCATATATTTATTCTAATATATCAATGAATGAAATTCTTAAAATAAAAAATACCCAAAAAATTTAACCCACGAATTAAAAAACAAAATAAAATTATTATTACTGAAATAACTGCATTCTAATCTCAACTCATTTTTCGATGAAACCATTGTATTCATTAAGATTAATCAACAAATATATTTAATATAAGTGGTTATAAAAAAAAAACCCGAAACTTATGGTCCTTCTTGGAAATTTAACTTCGCCCCCATGTTGAGATAAGAAGGTATCTAACATCATATAGAAGTGAAAAAAGAAACTCTTCACATTCATTAAGAAGATATGCGTTCTCTCGATAACTATTGTTACAATAACATCAAATTGATCTGTCGCGATGAGGCTCATCAAAAATTAAACCATATTGTGTACGATTGTATTCGTTTCCAGATTTGATCAACTCAAAACCCTCTTCGGGTATTGCTCAATCAAGCACAGCACCAACAGAACTGTTGGCTATATTTGAATCCCTCCAGTTTTGCTCCACCAAGTAATCCAAGTAACCCTACTCCATAAATGCAAGTGATTTCATCGAAGATTGAGTTGAGATTGAAATACATTGATTTTATTAATGACAATTTTTTTGTCTATTTTGATTCGTGGTTTTAAGTTTTTTGGATGTTTTTTTATTGGCTTAAGGGTTTAATAAGCCTTAAACTTTTGCAAAAAAATCAATTCAGCCTTAAACTTTTTGCACCCAATTAAGCCCTCAAACTCAAGAAAAAAATCAATTTGGCCCTTTGACCAACGTTGACCGTTAAATTTAACGAGTTTTTTTAAATCTTCTCGACATGTGTCACAACAGGATAACGTCACTTGACATTTCTAAGAACTTTTAAACTTTAATTTTTAAAAATATATAAAAATCCGAAAAAATCTAAAAATGTAAAAAAAATTAAAAATATAAAAATTTGAAAAAATATAAAACTTTTCCAGATTTTTATATATTTTTTAAATTTATTTGTTTATAATTGTATAATAATATTTGATATTTTATTTTTAAAAATATTTTAATCTTTTTAAAAATTATTATTTATTATTTTTAAATAAAGTTTGGAATTAAAAATATTTTTATATTTTGAAAATAATTTTCCAGATTTTTTAAGATTTTTTTCGGATTTTTTTATATTTAAAAAAAAATAAAGTTTTAAAATTTCTATAAATGACAATTGACATTATCCTGTTGCGACACATGCCAAAAAGATTTAAAAGAACCATTAAATTTAACGGTCAAAGTGCCAAATTGATTTTTTTCTTGAGTTTGAGGGTTTAACTGGTGCAAAAAAGTTCAATGGCTTAATTGATTTTTTTGCAAAAGTTCAAGGGCTTATTTAACGGTCAACGTTGGTCAAATGGCCAAATTGATTTTTTCTTATTTTGAGGGCTTAATTGAGTGCAAAAAAGTTTGGGGGCTTAATTGATTTTTTTTTGCAAAAGTTTAAGGGCTTATTAAACCCTTAAGCCTTTTTTATTTTAACAATTTCATTCATTAACATATTAAAATAAATATATGAGGTATGAAGAAGAAGATGATGATTTGTAAATTTTAATTTATGGAAAAATATTACGTGGAAAATAAAGATGATGTAGGTTTATTTAATTGGGCAAGATCACGGATGAGATTGTGAGAATGATTCATGGAATAATTTCTTATAATTTTATTTTAAAATATGATTAATTGCATGTTGGGTCTTTGAGATTTATAATAATTATTTAAAAGTTATTAAAAATTAATGGTGTTTAGCGGTGTATTGCTTAGTGGTATTCAACGATGTGCGTCGCCCGTTGTAAAATTTTCCAAATTCTAATCACAAACTTTAAATTTAAATCTCCCATAAACTCTAATCACTAAACTAAACTTTTAATCCTTAAATTATATCTATTTTGTGAAAAATAAAATGTTCACTGTGAGTATATGAAATATTTTATCATTATTATTACCTAAAATGTGGTCTTTCATTCAAAAAACATTGCTAAACAACACATTAGGGGATGTTTAGGCAAGTCAGGTAAGGTTTTCAAATATAATCTTATTTTTTTCACATAATATTTGTACGTTTAGTTTGTAAAAAGTCATCTTAAAATGTTTTAAAATAGGCTTAACTGTCAAATAGGTGTCTAAACTATGTTTTTTTTCCAGTTAGGTGTCTAAACTATTTTTTGGGCCAAATAGGTACCTAACGTTTCATCCTGTGACCCATTTAAGATTGTTTGTTAATTTCCACCGTTAAATGACACGTGTCATCTCCTGAAAATTCCAAAATCATATTAAAAATAAATAAAATTACTTAATTTTCAGAAAATCTCTATGTTTTCTAGATTTCACAAAACAACCCCTAAATTCCGAAACCCTAACTCCCCAGGAGATGATATATGTCCTTTAACGGTGAGAATTAACGGAGAACCTTAAATGGGTCACAGAATGAAACGTTAGGCACCTATTTGGCCCAAAAAATAGTTTGGACACCTAACTTGGAAAAAAAGGCATAGTTTGTGCACATATTTGTCTATTCAGCTTTTAAAATATAAGGAGGATATTCTTAATATCACGTATTTACAAGATTTTCTATGTAATATATTAGTTTGCATAGTTTGGGCACACCTGATGCCTTAAACTCAAGATATGCTTAAGTGATACCAACCTGTTTATCACTTAGACTAACCCGTTAATTATTTCTAAGACTTTCTTTATGGTTAATTTGCAACCTTACTTCATTTTTTCATTTATTTTAACAATTATATTATCAAAAGGTCATCTTACGTTTTATGAACTAATTGCTCTGTACAATAAATTAGGTGGCTTAATTCATCTGCTACTTAACCTAAGCATGCCCACACTATCTTGGACGAACCTAATAAAACGATGATGGTTGATTTTGCATAGGTTAATACGCGTTCATAATGAATTTATGTAGTATTTGATTCAGATTAGTTAGTCAATTTATTAAATATTGATAGTTATACCAAAAATTATTTCACTTTTATTTTAGTCAGTATATTTTAATTATTTTGATTTATGTTAATATCAACATGTATTATTATATATTGAATTATTGATCCATATAGGTTAATGTATTTTTTGTATTTAAATCAATTTATTATTTTATATTGAATTTTTGTTAAATATATTAAATAAATACAAATATAATCAGTTAATTATTTTTTAACTTGATTTTTAATTTTAAAATATAAACATTTTAAGATTTTTTTTATAAATATTAAATATCCTTTTAAGAAAAGTTGACTTTCCATAAAAAAAACTAAAAAATAGTACATCAAAATAAACGTGACCACCAAAAGTTTCTTTCCTTAAACGGACAAAACTTACCAGATCCACGCGCTGTCAAAAAAACAACGCACACGCCCTCAAATAGTTGAGGTGTCACTTTATTAGGCTACAAAAACCACTCGTCACCACTACGCTTCTCTTCAACTAACCATTCCAATTCCCAACATAAAAACTTAAGAAAAAGGGTAAGAGAGAATCGCTGAGCCTCTTTTGACTACAATAATAATCGCCTCTGAGATCGGACACTACCGGTCGCCGGATAATCTCCGGACGGTCCGAGCTTCCCCGAAGCTACCGCTAAACACCTCTTACAGTTTTGCGGCCACAGAAGGATTTCGAATATATATATTTCTTGCTGTGTTTGGTTTTCGATGGCTTCAGAGGATGTGAAGACTACTGAATCGGCTGTATCGACGATCGTGAATCTAGCGGAGGAAGCGAAGCTCGCGAGGGAGGGAGTTAAGGCTCCTAGATATGAAATTGTTAGCATCTGCAAGTCTCTAGTTGCTGGCGGCGTCGCCGGTGGAGTGTAAGCTCTCTCGCTCCACCTCTATATCCTTTTCACTCTATGGAGTCTTTGGTTGTGTGGGCGGAATCCTATCCGGCAACATTTAAGTTCTCGAGTTTTAGAGGAAATAGAACTGAAAATGAGTTTTTTTTTTTTACTTAATTCTATCTTTTATGTGCTGCAGGTCCCGAACTGCCGTTGCTCCTTTGGAACGTTTAAAAATCTTACTTCAGGTTCATATATTTTCTTTCTGTGCATTTTATCTAGATTACTGAAAAATAGAGAATTAAATTTCTGAATTAATTTACATATTTTGAAAAAAATTGCAGGTCCAGAATCCTCATAATATTAAATACAATGGAACAATTCAAGGCTTGAAGTACATTTGGAGAACAGAAGGTTTTCGTGGACTATTCAAAGGCAACGGTGCTAATTGTGCACGCATTGTTCCAAACTCTGCCGTCAAGTTCTTCAGCTACGAGCAAGCTTCAAAGTAAGATTTTTGAATTGTTCAATTTAACTGGTTATTTATTTTTCTGTTGGTTGACTAATTTGATTTTCTTTTCGACTCTCTTTGTATTGCTAAGTAGTAAGCACGAGTCAATTTATCATATTGAAACTGGGTCTATTTCTTTAGGCTAATTGTTCCTTGCAATTGTTTTTGATAGGGGAATCCTGTATCTGTATCAACAGCAAACTGGCAATGGTACGACTATGACTAGTATCGTGATCATCTTTTTGCCGAGCAATCATCACATCTTTGCATCTTGCATTACATTATACACATCTAGAAATCAGTTGGTTTAATAATAGTAATATAAAAGCAACATGTTTTGGATATTTCGCGGAACTTGATAACATTGATAAATTATGGTAAACAAGTTCATTAATATTAGGAAGGACTGCATAAGCATTCATAGAATGCTCTACACTGATGTTATCATGTTTGACGTCTGTCATGAACTTTATATCAAGATGTCATTAATTTTAGGAAGGACTGCATTCATAGAATGCTCTACACTGATGTTAACTTGTTTAACGTCTGTCATGAAATTTATATCAAGATGTCTTTAAATCTTGAAAGCTCATATAAGGCTTTTTCCCTTTATTGCTGTTAATTCTGCAGAATATGCCCAACTCACTCCCCTTTTACGCCTTGGAGCTGGAGCATGTGCTGGAATAGTTGCCATGTCTGCAACTTACCCAATGGACATGGCACGAGGCAGGCTCACTGTACAGGTATTGCCTTAAATATCATTTACTTGGCAGTTGCATGATGTTTAACTTGCTGGTTTTATCACGATGAAGCTTCAGAAGGGAATACTTTGTAATAAATGATGAACTTTAACGTAACTTTATTAGTTCCTTGATTTATTTGTGTAAGAAGAAAATTTTAAAAATATTTTAATTCTTCAATACAAATATGATTCATTTTAAGCTGCTGCATCTTCTTTCTTTGATATCAGGAATTGTTCCTTGTAGTTTCGTTAAATGAGCATCTAATCATTTAGTCGTGTTTTCTGCAGACAGAGAGGTCTCCTTATCAGTATAGGGGAATGTTCCATGCTCTGTCAACTGTGTTGCGGGAGGAAGGCCCACGAGCATTGTACAAGGGTTGGCTTCTTTCAGTGATTGGAGTTGTGAGTCATTTAGTTCTTCTATTTGGAGTTTTTAATGCAAGCTTGCCAGTGTCTCTCTTATTTTCAAGTCAAATAGTCAGCTGCCATTTCTTCTGCTACTATTAAAACTAGAAATGTTGATTGTTCAGATCCTGGATCCAAAATGTTAATTTGTTTGCAGAAGATTTTTGGTTCTTGATAGAAGACTACCTTTTTTCCTAGGGAATGAAGGTACTTACTTTATAGCGTAAGGGAGCTAGAACTGAGCTGTTAACAGGATAAGGATTATATAGCCAAAACATATATATCTATGTAGTTAAGAAAGATGGGAAAAAATGCAATCACAGAAAAGGTTCTTCGAACGAATGTCCATCGTTCATTGATTTTTGAATGTTATGGGTGTGACGAGTGCATGCCTTCTTGGAAGAGCATAAGGGCGTTGAAGAGAAACAAGCAGGGAGGGCGGGTGAAGCATCCTGCTTTCTATGGATCTCATAATTATGAGATATACACATCTAAAAATAAGCTTCTACCTCTTTTCACTTTCTGGGGAATTTTGTTAGGGAGCTTTCTGCAGTTATTTTTCTCTTCTATGACTTTAAGTTTTTTGGTCTTTAGTTGGCTCCATCACATTCCTGCAAATTATGTGTAATGTTTATATCCCCATTTGGGTGGTCAAAAGTGATCACCGATTTATTTGTTTGTAATTAATCATTTAACTTGACAAAGAGAATTGTTTACTGTGTTTGTTGTATGTTGATTTGAATTCTTGTTGTGTTTGCAGATACCATATGTGGGCTTGAACTTTGCTGCGTATGAATCTCTAAAAGATTGGTTAATCAAAAGTAAACCGTTTGGATTGGTTGAAGACTCTGAGTTGAGTGTGACGACCAGGCTTGCTTGTGGGGCTGCTGCTGGAACTGTTGGGCAAACTGTTGCTTACCCTCTTGATGTGATCCGCAGAAGAATGCAAATGGTTGGATGGAATGGTGCAGCCTCTGTTGTAACTGGTGATGGGAGGAACAAGGCCTGCCTTGAGTATACTGGTATGATTGATGCATTCAGGAAAACTGTTAAGCATGAGGGCTTTGGGGCATTATACAAGGGTCTGGTCCCTAATTCTGTTAAGGTCAGTGTCTTCTGATTCATAGACATTTAATTGTTTATAAATGCTGGACTAACATTTTAGTTTGGATTGAGATGGCTTTGAAATAGGTTGCATGGGAAATGTTTTCATCATTAATCTTTAGTATTCGTAACCAAAAAAAAAAAAAAAGGATTCTTGTGTACTTTGCATCATAATCATAGACAAAATGTTATGACTTAGAGACCTCAGAATTATCGTCTTTGATCTTTGATGAGTTTATGCATGGATGTAGGCAAGATTGGCACGAAGTTAAAAGCAAGACTATTGATATTAAACATGCACGCTGGCTGAATTCATCCGATTGTTATCTTGTAAACGTTCTTAAAAGTTGCCCCATTAAGCTTTAGCATTAACCGAAGCAGATGACCTTTATTTTTTCCCCAGATTCTAGAATGGGATAGTTGTTTGTCTTATCATCCAATATGTCTTGTCCTTCAACGGTCAATAGTTAATTGTTTATTCCTTTTCCTTTTGTTTTTCCAGGTCGTGCCGTCAATAGCTATTGCATTCGTGACATATGAAGTAGTGAAGGACATTTTAGGGGTTGAGATTAGAATATCAGACTGAAATGATGCGCTGTGCCATTTTTGTAGGCAAGGGAATACATACAAAGTCGAAGTCGGGATGATTTTCTTAACTTTTATTCTCTCATAAACGAGTCTTAGAAACATGAATGAACCTGTGTCACGGAGAGTTGTACTGGCTTGGAGCTCGAGTCTCGGCTTGTGACACGTGCCTGCCTGTAATTTTCTTGTGAACACTGTAGCTTTCAGCTCTCTTCATTCATGCACCGTGTCAATAAGGATGCAGGAACGTTGCGAATAATGCATTTGCCTGCCTCTTCATAGAAGTCGAGGAAGCAATTTCAAAGCCTTCTGTGCGATTGGTTCAGGTTTTAATGGATACTAGTAGTGAAATTCAACTTCACTAGTTAACGACTTGTTTGTTTTGCCATTAGGTTTAATTGCGCCCACAGTCCCTTTGCTTATTTGGACTTTTAAAATTTTAGCTAATCTGTTTCTAATTCCTAGATTTCAGTCCATCTATTTGTTTATTTGAAAAATTTAGTCCAGTTTCTTCGGTTTAATTTGGATATGTGCTATTTTAATATTCAAGGAATTTAAAAATTAAAATTCAATTGATAACAAATGGCCAAATTTAAGAGAAATCAATTAACAGCAGGTAGACCGAACTCATGAAAGCAGGGACTAGGTACATAATTAAAAAAAAATTATATCACAAATAAATATGTAAAACATATTACTTTTTTATTTAGGTATTTAAAACATTTTTGTCAAAAATAAGTACTTTAAGTATATTTTTGATCAAAATAAGTACTTAAAGTATTTTTTTAATCAAAATTGATACCTAAACTATCTTTTTTTCTTATCTAGGCTCCTAAAATTGACATATAACATTGATTATAAGATATTTTAATATTTATTTAGACTAAAAAATATTTAAAGTACTTCAATGAAAAAATTAGTATATTTTATTTACTTATTTGTGATATATACTAACAAAAAACATTTTTTCTGCGTTTTAATCGGGTTTGGGTTCAAAACGATTCGTTTCTTAAGGAACAAGAATTAACAGTATTGGGAAAATGCGACGACGTTTTGGCTTGAATCAACTGGAGTGCTTGGTATCTCGAACGGCCCCTCTCTGTACTCGTCGCCTCTTGAACAAGCTGACAGTGGTTCTGCTGCGTACACTCTTGCGGTTTGGAAGAAGTGGAAATGAGGTGGTGCTTAGTAGCTTCTCTTCTCACCGTCCTCACCAGTTCTCAGGTCATTTTTTTAATTATTTTCCTCAAACCCTAAAATTATGATTAGATCTGTATTTCATTCCCATGTTTTTGCAGGGGATCTTAACAACTCTATCGAAAACCAATGGGAAATACAAATACGATTACGCCACCATCCCTTTCCTTGCCGAGGTTTTTAAGGTATTTTTGTTAATCAAATTTCCACTGAACCTCCTTAATTTAGATCTAAAATTGGAATGTTAATTTCTCTAAAAATTTGTATATTTTTGGGTTACAGCTTTCTGGTATCATGTGTGTTTCTATGGAGAGAGCGTAAGAAATCACCTCCGCCGAAAATGGCGACGGATTGGAAGACCGTTCGGTTGTTCCCCATTCCTTCCGTCATTTACTTAATCCATAATAATGTCCAGTTTGCTACTCTTATGTTTGTCGATACGTCTACGTATCAGATAATGGGCAATTTGAAGATCGTCACAACTGGAATTTTGTTCAGGTGTGTTACTCTATTAATTTCTGTGTCTGAATTTTGAGTTCTCTTTTCTTTTGTATGCATAACTGGATTTGGTGTCAATGTTGTTCTCATGAATTAGTAGATGCTGTTATTTATTGATTTAGGTTGTTTCTTAAGAAGAAGCTCTCTAATCTACAGTGGATGGCTATCATTTTATTGGCAGTTGGAGCGACCACGAGTCAGGTACTCCGCATTCCGAACTAACCATTTATGTTTTTGTACTGTGATTTGTGCTACATTGATTTAATATTTCTTGGCTGTTACAAAATTAATCTGTCAAAACTTGAACCCCATTTATGTTTATTGATTTAGGTTGTAAATTTTATTGCTTTCTGAAAGTTATAGGAAATGAAAGAAAAACAGAGTGAGGGTTAGAACTTAGAAGTAAATGTGAGGAGCAGCAACTAATTAGGAATGCGAGATTTCTTTATAGGAAGTGGTTGTATCTCGTTAGGACCAATCACACATGCTATATTTCTTGGTGCAAACTCTTTTCTGTTAACAATTTAGTGACGTATATCGTTCAAATTATTCTTCTGTCTTATCAAGGTCAAAGGATGTGGAGAGGCTTCATGTGACTCCCTCTTCTCAGCACCAATTCAAGGGAACATGCTAGGAATTTTGTCGGCTTGTCTTTCGGCATTGGCTGGTGTTTATACGGAGTTCCTGATGAAGAAGAACAATGACAGCTTATACTGGCAGAATATACAGTTGTACACGTAGGTTCCCTTTCAATTTTTTTCAAAATGTTTTGCCATGTTAGTTGCAGAAAATACTTTAACGAGTATAAAATATCATTTTTTACTTATTTTGTTTTTGTGATTATATGTTCAGAATCAATATATTACAAAGTCCAAGCCATTTGAAGTAATTGATATGATCATTGGTTGATTTATTCTGATTTCACTCCTCATCCAGGTTTGGTGCAATCTTCAATATGGCACGGCTGGTAATGGATGATTTTGGAGGTGGATTTGAGAAAGGACCTTGGTGGCAACGACTGTTTAATGGGTACAGCATCACAACTTGGTTGGTTGTGCTAAATCTAGGTTCTACTGGACTGCTGGTTTCATGGTTAATGAAATATGCTGACAATATAGTCAAGGTACCCTCTTTTTGGCTATCCTTGATTACATGTGCATAGGGCAATTGCCATTTCATCATAGATCTTGTGTTTTTATGTTTGATATGCTTTATGTTTCTAAAATTTTCTTAACTTCTTAATGATTATTGAAATTTTGGATGGTGATTTCATCCCCCTAACCCAATTTGTCTTCACTTATTCTTTTAGGTGTATTCCACATCGATGGCCATGCTATTAACAATGGTTCTATCCGTGTTCCTCTTCAGTTTCAAGCCAACACTTCAGGTAGGCTTCTTTGCATGTTATTTTAATATAGTGTTCCAGCCTGGATCTAGGCCTTAAATTTATATTCTGTTGGGCTTTTATTGTCGTGGGTAATGAAAAATATTTAAATGTTCTCTTTATGAAGCGCATATACAAACATCGGTCCAAGTGGTGCAAACACATTTTTGTCCCTCATATTCCCTTAGGTCATGGGTTTTAGACTCACTAGGAGCACCCCCTTCCTCTCCCTCTAAAGTAGGATTAGAATTTGGATTTGTCAAAAAAAAAAAACATCGGTTCAAGTGTGTCAGTGTTCCGAACCGGGATGTTTACTATCATGGTTAATGAAAAATGTTATCACACATGCAAACACGCATATAATTCGGAATACTTTATAAACTTGTTGGAAAATCCACTTGTCTTTACAGAAACTTATCCACAGCTCCCCCAGCAGTGGTGAATCCAGTTTTGCTTTGTAATTTTCTAACCTCTGATCATTTTTTTCATGGCATTCTTGCAGCTTTTCTTGGGGATCATTATTTGCATGATGTCACTACGTCTGTACTTTGCCCCTCCGAATATGCTTGTAGACATGCCGTCGACAATTAAATCAGATCCGGAGAGCCTCGTCAACATTCCAGTTGATCGTAAAACAGATTCATGCTGACCAGCATCTTTTTTCTTTTTTCTTTTTTTCTTTCTTTCTGAAGTATGTAATTCTTTTGCAATTCTCCTGTAAAGGGAAATTAATTTGTAATTTCATTTATAACAGGGTGAAATTCATCCGGTAGGTATTTAGATATATTACAGCTGAACCATATGACACGATAGGGATTCCTTCTAACAAAGTTCAACCTATCTTTTCCCATTACATTTTGAATCATGAGGAGAAAAATTGTTTGTTAATTTTTCATTCAGATGAAGATACCCCTAAATTCAAAGATACTGAGTACTTAAACATGTTCGATCTCATATTTTTCTATATGTTATGTTGGCAACAATATTAATTGAACTAAACGTAGTCAGTAACTTTCAAATACGATACAATTAAAGTAAAATTAAGTTCGCCCAACTAACCTTTTAAAAGTGAGAAGAGCATTTCAAATTACGAACATAAAATTTAGGGTAAACTACTTAGGTGAACCACCTTATTTTTGGGTGTGACCTGTTTTTAATGGCGGTGGCCAAAATAAATCTAATTAAATAATTGGGCGATCGAATTTTGAATTTTTTTAGTTAGATGGTCAAAACAGGTCACACCCAATAATTGGTTGACCACCCCAGTAGTTTACCATAAAATTTATTAAGAGGGACAATTACAGATATATATAAAAATCAAGCGTGCCCCCATAAACCGTGTTTAATACTAGTCGGTACTATAAAACAGCCAAAAGGAATTGCACTGCCGGCAGCAGCAAACACTTTTTTTTTTTGAAAAAAAAGTATTTCCCTCATCTTTTTCCCTTGTATTTTAAGCATCTGGCGCCAAACACATTTTCCCTCTTTCGATCTAAACCCTAGTTTCAGTAGAAAGGAACAGAGGAAAAAAATGCCCAGAGAAATCATCACACTACAGGTGGGACAATGCGGGAACCAGATCGGAATGGAGTTCTGGAAACAGCTCTGCCTCGAACACGGCATCAGCAAAGAAGGCATTCTTGAAGATTTCGCTACTCAGGTTCTATTCTTCTGTTCGAGTTCTCTTATAACTGTAATTTTTATTAACATTTCTTGTTTAAAGCTTCACTTGCCGGTTCATTATGAAAGTTCATTTTGATTTTTTTTGGTTATTGGTAGATTTATCAAGGATGCGATTTCTGTGATGCATTTGAAACGCAATACTTGCTAATTGAGCTGTCGGATTAGTTTTTGAAGTTTCATTAGGTGTAGATTATCCCATAATTTATTGATATCGAGATAATTTTATGTGAGAAGTAACAGAATATGTAGTGAGTCACTCAGTTCTAGCGAGTTGAACATCAGTATCTCAATTTTCAAATGTTTTAATTTGATCAGCATGGTTGATGCAGGGAGGTGATAGGAAAGATGTCTTTTTCTACCAAGCTGATGATCAGCATTATATACCACGAGCTTTACTCATAGATTTGGAACCTAGAGTGATTAATGGAATTCAAAATGGTGAATATCGGAATCTCTACAATCACGAGAACATCTTTGTTGCTGATCATGGTGGAGGTGCTGGAAACAACTGGGCCAGCGGATATCATCAGGTAGTTTCACTTGTGTTTTCGATTGCGTTCAACTTTCTTCTACTTTTGTAATGTTCAATTGATATATAAGTTCATTGATCCTTGGACCTTTACACTTTTGGTGCTTATATTCAAGTAATATTTTAACCTTTGTTTCCTATCTCGTTTGTGTCATCATTATAGTGTGTTCAAGCAACAGTGGGCTTCTGTGCATTATTTTAAGTTAACATGTTAGGACAATTGTGGTGGATTTTTTTTCCTACTAACAGTAATTATTATTTACAGCAGAATAGATAAATGGTTACATACATGAAATATTAAGGTTAGCTGCATTTTCTTTTTCATTCTGCCTTCATGTTTTTCTTGGTTTTATAGATCAAGTATATTGCAAATTCCTGTGTAAAGATCTGACATGACACATGTTGTATGATTGTTTTCTTTTCAATCAATAATCTTGATCAAAATGTAGTTCCTTATTTCATGATTTTGATACAGGGAAAGGGTGTTGAAGAGGATATAATGGACATGATTGACAGAGAAGCTGATGGAAGTGACAGTCTTGAGGGTTTTGTTTTATGCCATTCGATTGCCGGAGGGACAGGCTCAGGTTTCCTCTTCTTATCTTCAGCTTTGTCTTTTTTATCTACCTCTTTTGGCCTATCTAGGATTTTTAATTGATGGATTAAAGCTTTTTTTCCCCCTCTTTTTGTTTATTTCTCCGCATATGTTTGCTTGATTTGGGTGCTAAAATTAAGCCTGTAGACAGTAGTATATGCATCATAAGCTAGTGAAAATTTCTTGATGACTTGGGTTTGGTTTCAACTTGATTGTTTTCATTCTATAATGAAGGTATGGGCTCCTATCTGTTGGAGGCTCTGAATGATCGCTACAGCAAGAAGCTGGTCCAGACGTATAGTGTATTTCCTAATCAGATGGAGACAAGTGATGTGGTGGTCCAACCCTACAACTCACTTTTGACTCTCAAGCGACTAACTTTAAATGCTGATTGTGTTGTTGTTCTTGACAATACTGCACTTAATAGAATCGCTGTGGAGCGTTTACATCTATCGAATCCTACATTTGCTCAAACAAATTCTTTGGTCTCCACTGTGATGTCTGCAAGCACAACTACATTGCGGTATCCAGGGTACATGAACAATGATTTGGTTGGTCTTCTTGCCTCTTTAATTCCAACACCAAGATGTCATTTTCTTATGACTGGTTACACACCACTTACAGTGGAGCGTCAGGTGCGTTCGTTTCTCTTATTATCTAGTTTGTACAACTGATGATTTGACTATACCTTTTATTTTTTTCATATTGCTTTTTCAAAGTCTCACATCACTGTATATTAATGTTTTTAGTCTAGTCGTGTACTGTAAGAAAGAAATTTTGGTGCAATATGATGCCACTGTTTCTTTTCTTGGCAGGCTAATGTGATACGCAAGACTACTGTCCTTGATGTTATGAGAAGACTTCTCCAGGTAAGATATGTAAGTTGTCTTTTCTTTGCAAAACAGATTGCATTTTTCTGACCTTAAGCTTTCTTGCAGTCAAAAAATATCATGGTTTCCTCTTATGCACGAACAAAAGAAGCTAGCCAAGCAAAGTATATTTCTATACTTAATATTATTCAGGGAGAAGTAGATCCTACGCAGGTATTTTAGATTATGCTTTTATAAATGCCATAACTTTTGCAGGAAATATATCTATTAGCTCTCGCATTTAAATTTCGTATAAGAAAATTATGCACATCATTTTCTGTTGACTTTGGCCATTACAATAACATTTGCATTCGTTAGTGGTTTTAGTATATCCTTTCTTAAAGAAGCGGAACTTGTCCGTGAATGCATGGATTTTTTTATTATGTTGGTATTTGTTCTAAGGTTTTGCCTATGAACGCATACATTTTTTTCTTTATTGAGGGATTATCAAACATCTTCCTCTTATGTTGACCGTTGTCCTAATTTTTTTTATTATTGTTCGACAGCTTTACCTTTTAAAGTGATATTGGGCATTTGACATGTTTTATTGTGGTTCAGTATCATCTTTACTGTTTTAAGCTGCTAATGTTAAATAATTTCTCGTCTTTTATCAGGTGCATGAAAGTCTACAGAGGATTCGTGAAAGAAAGCTAGTAAATTTTATTGAGTGGGGCCCTGCAAGTATTCAGGTATCTTGATAGTTGAAGCAGTTGTCTTCTCTTTGGTTAATTCTTCTTTCCTATGATATCTGGACTAATATCATCTGTGTGATCTTTTGGTTTTTTGTAGGTTGCTCTTTCAAGAAAGTCCCCA
>JAGYYJ010001335.1:0-15426 GCA_019671005.1 Hibiscus mutabilis
GATGGTGTGCGGTGCTGCCGCCCCAAAGGACCCTGTTCTGCCCGATGGTGTTCAGGCACCCGCACCCCTGGCCTTCCTCCCACCTATGGTGTGCGGGGATGCCGCACCGTAGGGCCTGCATGTTGCCGATGGTGTGCCTTGCCCCGCCCCTAGGGCCTGCCTCTGCCGATGGTGTGCCTTCCTCCCACACCGGGGCCTTTATCAGCCGCCATGGGGTGCTTGGTTTATGTCGCACCAGGGTTTTTTGAAAGATGGATTGTATTTCATTAGCCATAAATGGCGTCATCAATTACAAAGTTAAATACAATCCGGAACTTCATGCGAGAAAGTAAAGGCTCAATACAATTTTATGCCCCTGATGTGCCCGATAGGGTCAGAGGGTTCCATGTATGCGGAATGGGGACACTTTTTCTTCCAAGCACGGTAGGGTCAGGGCTTTGGCACCACGAGCCTAGATGGTGCCGTTGAAGTGCATGCCTCCCCCGGTTGGGTCTTCGTGGTACTCTTTTTACCGATGGGGCAACAAGGGCCTTGTTCCTTAACCAATTCGGTTAAGTGAGGCATGTCGTTCTTTTTATACGTCACGATGTTTCCAAGTTGTTGGGAATGGTGAGGGGCGATCACGATTTTATCTCTGGCCATCCACCGTTGAACCTGCTCAGGTGGTGGTGGTAGGCGATGGCGTCCATCCACCTAGGAACCGACCGAGACATTGGTGATATTGGACATTCCCCATGGAGGGGTGGGAGGAGGGAGGGCGGAGTGGGAGGTCGTTTTGCCTTCGTTAGCCTATAGGAGACTCGCGGAGACACCACCAGGGAACTGGCCGGCGGTGGAAGGTGCTCAGTGGCGGACTGGGCGGTGGTGCCCAATTGGCCAGGAACCCCAGGGTGCCTCAAGGTCGCCCAAAACTCTCCCCCTAAGAGCTAAAAAAAGGGCCTGCCTCCTGCCGATGGTGACCAGGGCTCCCGCACCAGGGCCTTGTTCCCCCGATGTGACCGAGTCACCCGCACCAAAGACCTTGTTCCCCGATGGTGACCGTGGGCTCCAGCACCATAGTGCCTGGTTCCGCCGATGGTGACCAGGCTCCCGCAACCCGGTGCCTGGTTCAGCACGATGGTGACCGGGCTCCCCGCCCCAAGGGCCTTGTTCCCCGATGGTGAGGCTCCCGGCCCAGTGCCTGGTTCAGCCGATGGTGACCGAGGCTCCCCCTGCCCAGGGCCTGGTTCCCCCGATGGTGACCGAGGCTCCCGCAGCCAGTGCCTGGTTCAGCGATGGTGACCCGGGGCTCCGCAGCAGTGCCTGGTTCAGCCGATGGTGACCGAGACTCCGCAGCCCAGGAGCCTGGTTCACCCCGATGGTGACCGGCTCCCACTGCCCAGGGCCTGGATTCCCCGATGGTGACCGGGCTCCGGCGCCCAGGGCCTGGATTCCCCGGTGGCCAGGTCACCCGCGCAAGAGCCTTGTTCCCCCGATGGTGGTGGCGGCTCCAGCACCCGCAGGTACTGGATTTCCGCCCGGTAGTGACCGAGCTCCCACCCAGTGCCTGAATTTCAGCACGATGGTGACCAGGCTCCCGCGCAAGGCCTTGTTCCCCCGATGGTGGCCGAGGCTCCGCAGCCCAGTGCCTGGATTCAGCCGATGGTGACCGGGCTCCCGCGCAAGGGCCTTGTTTCCCCGATGGTGACCGGGCTCCCGGCACCCAAGGCCCTTATTCCCCGATAGTGACCAGGCTCCCACCCAGTGCCACATCCACCCGACGGTGACCGGGCCCCGCGCAGTGCCTGCATCACCGCAGTGACCGGCTCCCGCACCCCAGGGGTCGACACGCCGATGGTGTGCGGGGCTTCGCACCCTAAAAGCCTTAGACTGCCCGATGATCGGCGCCTTTTCGCACCATAAGGGCTTGTTGGCGATTGCATGCGGCTCCGCACCCAAGTAACGCGAGTTGTTTCGGACAAAAGTTTCCAAAAGGCATCAAGCCCACCTTGGTGGGAATGTCGGAAGATTGCATCCGGGCGAGGGCTTTTGATGTTGACCATGGACATAATTTCCTGAGCGCCAAGGCATAGGAAGATTGAACGTGCTTAAAAGGATCGAAGAGTGTCGTGGCCGAGCGTTCCAACCCCAGAATTTTTGTTTGCGTAAAAAAGCGAAAGGAAAAAGAGAGGAGCGAATCAGGCGACAAAGGGCTGAATCTCGGTGGATCGTGGCAGCAAGGCCACTCGCCGCCACTACAATACCGTCGGCGTATTAAAGTGCGTGCGCAAAGTTCTACCCGCCGCTCGGTGAAATTAAGCGAGTGAGCACTTGCGGGCTCGTCTAAAGCGGCGTTGCTGCACCGCGCTTACGTGCCCTTGGGGCGGGGCTCTGGCGAGTCGGCAATCGAGGCGGCGGGCGTCGCGTGGCTCCCCAGCCGGTTGACTTAGGCGTTGGGTCGCAATCGGTGTGCGGTAACCGCGCCCGCGGCGCTGCCAAGCGCGATGACCAGTTGTCTTGAATCGCGGTTCCTCTCGTGCTAGGTTGAATTACTGTGCGTAAGCCATGATAGGTAAAACTAACCTGTCTCGGCCAGTACAACCCGGCTCACGTTCCTGGTGGTGGTGAGCAATCCAACACTTGGTAGATCTGCCGCGTGATAAGGCCCAGGCGCCGAAGGATCAAAAGCAGCGTCGCTATGAGCGGCATTGCCGCCCTGGCGATTATCCTGGTAACTTTTGCGACACCTCTAGCTTCCAAATTCCGAGTCTAAAAGGATCGATAGTACGCTTTTCACGGTTCGTATTACGTCTTGGAAATCGAGAATCAAGCGAGCTTTACCCTTTTGTTCCACAGATTTGTTCTCGTTGAGGCTCATCTTAGGACACTGCGTTATCTTTTAGATGTGCATGACCAAACTCCCCACGACAATGTCTTCCTTTAGGATCGACCCCGAGACCGGCCTTGGGTCCCAAAGAGTAGGGCCGTGCCCCTGGAATTCCCGGAATAAGTAAATGGCCGTTAGAAGTAGTAGTATTTCAATTTTAGCGAGGCTCCATATCCTACACCTCTCAAGTCATTTCACAAAAGTCGGACTAGAGTCAAGCTCGGGGTCTTCTTTCCGGCTGATTACGCAAGCCCGTTCCCTTGTACGTGGTTTTGGATAGTGAGCGGGGGCGAGTAGAATCGTTAATCCATTCATGCGTCACTAATTAGATGGCGAGGCATTTGGCTACCTTAAAAGTCATAGTTACTCCCGCCGTTTACGTGGCGGTTGAATTTCTTCACTTTGAGGCCGACGGGTTCCGGGACTGGGACCCCGTGCCCAGCCACCGAGAGCCAATCCTTTTCCGAGGTTACGGATCATTTGCCGCTTCCCTTGCCTACATTGTTGTTCGATCGACGGTGTTCACCTTGGAGACCTGATGCGGTTATGAAGTACGGCCAAGGCAGACGGCCTTTCGGTCCTCCGGATTTTCAAGGGCCGCCGGGGGCTACCGGACACCTTGACGTGCGGTGCTCTTCCGGCCGCTGGACCCTTCCTCCAGCTGAGCCGTTTCGAGTGGGCAGGCCGTTAAACAGAAAGATACGGTTCGATTAGTCTTTAGCCCCTATACCACGTCGGACGAACGATTTGCCGTCCGTATCGCTGCGGGCCTCCACGAAGTTTCCTCACAGCCGCCCCGCTTCGGCATAGTTCACCATCTTTGGGTCCCAGCAGGAATATTACTCTCACTCGAACCCTTCTCGAGAAGATCAAGGTCGGTCGGCGGTGCACCCGCGAGGATCCCGCCAATCAGCTTCCCTTGCGCCTTGCGGGTTTTTCTAACCCGTTGGCTCGCACACATGTCGGACTCCTTGGTCCGTGTTTCAAGACGGGCCGAATACAGAGCCCGCAGGCCGACGCCGGGCACGCTGGTGCCGAAGCACGCCGAGACGGCGCGTGCTGGGTTCCACGATCGGGCGACGGCGTCTCCGCGGGCGTATCAAGGCCCAGGCGGGCCGCCGCCACGATCGCGTCGGTCCACGCCCCGAGCCGATCGGCGGACCGGCTCGCCGTTCCGCATCCGACCGGGGCGCATCATCGCCCCATCCGCTCCTCCCCCGACAATTTCAGCTTCCGGTTCGCTCGCCCGTTGCTAAGGGAATCCTGGTAAGTTCTTTTCCTCCGCTTATTGATAATAGCCATTCGGTGGGTAATCCCACTGACACAGAGTCGCGATCTATTACCATTGCTTGCGATCTTTTGAAAGTCGAGTCTAGATCAGCGAAACCGCGACTAAGTAGAATTTGTTCAAAACTTTACATCAATCGTCGCGGCACCTTGGTATTGGAAGTATGACTCGATTTTAGGCCAACCACCGCGGTATGTAGTAGGCGGCCATTGTCCTCCGCACCTCAGGATTCCCATGGGTAAAAGGGTTGGATAGAACAGCGATATGTGACACCCGAGTGACGTGCCCCTCGGCCTAATGGCGGGGCGCAACTTAGTTCAAAGACTCGATGGTTCACGGGATTCTGCAATTCCACCAAGTATCGCATTTCTTCGTTCTTCATCGATGCGAGGCCGAGATATCCCGTTGCGAGTCGTTTGTGTATTCGGCAGTTGCAGCGTCCCTGCCGCACGCGCGCCGCAACAGGGCGGCGACAGGGTACGCGCACCGCGCCATTCATTTCATGGCGCGATTCGCGCCGGGAGTTCGTTTGGCCCCGGAGACACGGGGTCGCCCTCCCGCAACACCTTGCGGCATGGGAGACTGTGGAACCCAGGCTCCGAGAAGGAGGGACGACGTGCAGGATGCCCGCCGCACCAGTCTATTGTTTGTTGATAGCACGTTCGCGAGTCGTTCTGCTGTGCAGGTCTCGTGTGATCCTTCCGCAGGTTCTACTGAAACCTTGTTACGACTTCTCCTTCCTCTAAGTGAGTAAGGTTACGTTGGACTTCTCGCGACGTCCTCGGGCAGCGAAACACCCGCGTCTGCGATCGAACCTTCACGGACCATTCAGCCGGTGGGCAGCGGGCGGTGTGACCTGAGGCAGGGACATAGTCAACGCGAGGCGTGACTCGCGCTTACTAAGAACCACCGTTGAGAAGACCAGCAATTGCAATGATCTATCCCCATCCACGATGAAATTTCAAAGATTACCGGGGCTGTCGGCCAAGGCTATAGACTCGTTGAACACATCGGTGTTGGCGTCACGGCCCAGGAACATCTAAAATCACGGACTTGTTATTGCCTCAAACTTCCCTTGGCCTAAGCGGCCACCGGTCCATCTAAAGCTAGCCACGGAGGATCGCCTCCGTGTAGCTAGTTAGCAGGCTAGGTCTGGATTCCGTTAGCAAATTAACTTGGACAAATCGCTCCACCAACTAAGAGCGACCATGCACCACCACCCGGCCGAATCAAGAAAGGCTACCGATCTGTCAATCCTTACTATGTATGCGGACTGTTAAGTTTCCGTGTTAGAGTCAAATTAAACATGAGGGCTCATCACAGTGGTGCCTTAGTCAATTCATACAAGTTTTGATATGCGACCACATACTCCCAGGAACAGACTTTGATTTCTCGTAAGGTCTTGGCAGGTCCTAAAAGCAACATCAGCGGCGATCCACAGTGGCATCGTTTATAGTTGAGACTAGGGCCAGTCTCCCGATCGTCTTGAGCCTTTCGTTGATTAATGAAAACATCCTTGGCAAATGCTTTGCGATTGTTAGTCTTTCATAAATCCAAAATTTCACCTCGACTATGAAATCCCCGAATGCCCCCCGGTATCCTGTTAATCATTACTCCCGATCGGCCAGCACGCAATAGGATGAAATCTGTGATGTTATCCATGCTAATGTATACAAGCGTAGGCACTGCTTTGAGCACTCTAATTTCTTCAAATGCGGCCTTGGGAGGAAACGACCCGACAATTAAGGCCGAGGGCGCATCGCCCCCGCGATGGGGCACGGGACCGGTGCTCACCGTGGCGGACCGGCCCGACCCACCTAGGTCCAACTCGAGCTTAGCTACAACAACAAATATGCGGCTATTGTTTGGAATTACGCGAGCTTTAGCGGCACCCGGACTTATACTCCGATGGATCGTTAAGGGATTTGGGTGTACTCGTTCGATTACGGACTAAATGAGCCCGGTATTATTTATTGCGTCTACTACCTCCCGTGTCCAGGATTGGGTAATTTGCGGCGCGCTGCCTTCCTTGGATTGGTAGCGTTTCCCGGGCGCTCCCTCTCGGAATCGAACCTAATTCTCGAGTAAGCGTGCTTACCATGGTAGGCCACTATCCTGCCATCGAAAGTTGTTCGGGCAGAATTTAGATGATGCGTCGCCGGCACAAAAGGCCGTCGATCCGTCGAGTTATCATGAATCATCAGAGCAACGGGCATAGCCCGCGTGGAAGCCTTATCTAATAAATGCATCCCTTCAAAGAAGCGAGGGTTTGTTGCACATGTGCTCATTCTCACGGTTATCAGGAGTAGCAAATACCATCAAACTATAACTGATTTAATGAGCCATTCGCAGTTTCACAGTCTGAATTAGTTCCATACTTACATGCATGGCTTAATCTTTGGGACAAGCATATGACTACTGGCGGGATCAACCAGGTAGCATTCCTTCGCGACGTCCGCCCTGCACGGTCCTCGTCGCACTACCAGTAGGGAGAAGGCCGTAACAGGAGCAAGATCATCGATCGTGTCGAGGGGACAAAATGCAATACAGTCTAGCGATCAGGGCCTTGGCTACGCTCACAAGATTTTTCTGCATCCGGCGTCGAGCACCGATGCACCGACGCGATCGAATCATCTTGATCGACACAATCGGGACACCGGGCACGACTGAGTCGAATCCAGCCCGGTAGCCGCGGGGCCGCGCGACAGCAGACAAGGGACGACAATACATCCGAAATTCCATCCCGATTTGGGTAGGCAACACAGGATCACTATGTAACACCCCTTGGAGCTACAACGACCGCAAGGGAAGGGATACTGAAGAGCGCGGCTCGACAGTTCGATGCATGGCACAGGCCTGCCGACACACACAACCATATCTGCTCCTTATTGTTGCATGTTGTGCCCGAGCACGTCCGAAGCAGTACGCCTGCGCTGGCTCATATCACCGCCCATGCCATTGCGTCCGGTGGCAGCACCCGCCCACCGGTCCACAGCCCACACGAACGATTACTCGATCGAGAGCGGAGGAAACAATGGCGAGGGCACAGCGCGCAACCGCTAGGCGAGAATCCCGCGACCGCGGCGGACCCGAAGGCAGCAGTGGGTCCTGATCTGGAGTTCTATTGAGGGGAGGGTAGCGCTAAATTGAGACATGTATGTTTGGGAGGGTAAGGCTTTAGGGCCTGCGATGGGGGCTGACTACTGTTACAAGGGTAGAGATGGGTTGGGCAACCAGCATTTAGACAAACTTCAGTCTTGTCATTGCATTATTAGATGGTCTCACCCCCAGGTGGGCATTGCCTCAAAGGGACTTGGTACCAGGGTGACAGGAGTCTCGGCAAACAGCACAGAGCAACAGATCATGCGACACGCAAAACAAAGCCTGTGGTTACCTCATTCAAGATACAGTGGGCACCCAAATGAAACAACATGGCCAGGGCACGAACTTGCAGAGCTAGCCGCAGGCATCCTAGAACCTTGCCCGATATAGGGTGGGAACACAGTAGCAGACTTTTTTTAAACAAGCATGAACATCTACTCATCAGCCCACCCTTAGCGGACCATGCTAGGGAGGGAAGTCGATTCACGATTCCCCCAGCCCCATGATTCCATTCATTTCGAATTTTGGTAGTAAATCCGAATTTTCCGGAAACCCTGAGAATGGAATAGATGGGGGCTACTACCAACCCGCAGGCGCCCACCTCGCACCCTAGAGTGAGGCAAAACACCCGGGCGGGGTGCGGGGGGCCGCGGATCACTACCCACAAGGCTAAAAAACACATTCCGGCTCTGCCTCCGGTAGACATTGGCATGTGCGAAATGGGGACACCTTCTCTCGGCACCCTAATGGTGGCCCTTGCGGAGACCCCCCCGATGGTGTCGCGAGCCCCCGCACACTAGGGCTGCCTCCCACCGATGTTGTGCGATCTTGCCGCCTTCCAAGACTGACACCCGGCGATGGTGTGCGAGCCCCCACCCTACTGACACCGCCCGATGTTGTTACCTATGGTGTCTTGGGGATGCACCACCGTAGAGAACACCGCATGTTGCGATGGTGTGCCTTGCCCCGCACCCTAGGGCCTGCCTCTGCCCGATGGTGTGCCTTCCTCCCACCCGAGGGCCTTTGTCAGCCGCCATGGGGTGCTTAACAATCGCACCGAGGTTTTGAAGATGGATTGTATTTCATTAGCCATAAATGGCGTCATCAATTACAAAGTTAAATACAATCCGGAACTTCATACGAGAAAGTAAAGGCTCAATACAATTTTATGCTAATGTGCCGATAGGGCGGAGGGGTTCCATATGCGGAATGGGGACACTTTTTCTTCAAGCCACGGTAGGGTCCGAGGCTTTGGCACCCGAGAAGCCTAGATGGTGCCGTTGAAGTGCATGCCTCCGCACCCGTTGGGTCTTCGTAGGCTGCTCTTTTTCGATGGGGCAACAAGGGCCTTGTTCCATAAGTAATTCCGGTTAAGTGAGCATATCGTTCTTTTATAAATGCGATGTTTTTAAGTTGTTGAGAATGGTAGGGGCGATCACGATTTTAGTCTAACGACCATCCACCGTTGAACCTATCCGAGGTGGTGGTGGTAGGCGTGCAGCGTCCATCCACCTAGGACCCGACAGGGCATTGGTAATGTGGACATTCCCCATGGAGGTGGGAGGGGAGGGGCCGTTTGGTGGGAGGCCTTCGTTTTGCCTCGCATTAGCCTGGCAGGAGCTCGAAGACACCGCCTGGCGGTGGAGGGGGAGTGCTCCCGGTGTACAATTAGGCGAGGTGGTGCCCCAGGGTTAGTACAGGAACCCTAAGGGGGTGCCTCAGGTTGCCCAACACTCTCCTGGTAAAAAACATTCCGGTAAGACATATCCATTCGAAATGGGGACGACCGCCAACACCCGATGGTGTCGCGAGACTCCCGCACCAGACTGCGTCGCGCCGATGGTGACAAGGGTGCCGCACCTGGAACAGTGCTGCATCCGCCCGATGGTGACCGATGGCTCCCCCGCACCCTAGGGCCACCTCCCCCGATGGTGACCGAGGGCACCCCCAAAGGGCCTTGTTCCCCCGATGGTGACCGAGGCTCCCGCAGCCCAGGGCCTGGTTCACCCGATGGTGACCGAGGCTCCAGCACCATAGTGCCTGGTTCCGCCCGATGGTGACCGAGGCCCACATGGTGACCGGTGCCTGGTTCAGCACGATGGTGACCGAGGCTCGCACCCAAGGGCCTTGTTCCCCCGATGGTGACGAGGCTCCGCGCCAAGTGCCTGGTTCAGCCGATGGTGGCCAGGGCTCCATGACCAGGGCCTGGTTCACCCGATGGTGACCGAGGCTCCCGCAGCCAAGTGCTGGTTCAGCACGATGGTGACCGAGTCTCCCGTATCAAGGGCCTTGTTCCCCGATGGTGACCGAGGCTCCCGCAGTGCCTGGTGTGGGGGAGCACGGATAACACCGATGGTGACCGAGACTCCGCGCAGGACTGGATTCACCCGATGGTGACGCCGCTGCGGTGCGTCATGGCCGATGGTGACGAGGCTCCGCACCTAGAGCACCGCCTCGCACCCGTTGCGATGATGACCCGGACTCCACCGGGGCCTTGTTCCCGATGATGGCCAAGTCCACCTTGCGCGCAAGGGCCTTATTCCCCGATGGTGGCCAGGAGCTCGGCTGCAGTGCACAGTTCACTTCCGATGGTGGCCAGAAGGCTCCCGCGGCCCGGTGCACAGTTATTGCCCCGCATTTGATAATTGGCCGAGCTCCGCACCCAGGGCCTTGTTCCGATGGCGGCCAAGAGCTCCGCGGCCCGATCTGGTTCGGCCGATCAGTGGCCGAGGCTCCGCGGCTGATTGCACGGTTCGGCGATGTCGTATGGCCGAGCTCGGTGATGCACAGTTCGCCGCGATGGTGACCGAGCTCCGCGCAGGCCTTGTTCCGATGGTGGCCAGGCTCGCAACCCGAGTGCTAGTTCGGCCGATGGTAGCCCAAGGCTCCACCCTTGTCGGCTGGTTCACCCGATGATGACGAGCTCACTTTACCGGGCGCTTCTGATGGCCAGGTCCGGCACCTCCATTCCCCGATGGCAGGAGGCTCGCGCAGTGCCGCATCCACCAGTGGTGACGGGCATGGCCTGGTCTGCATCCACCGTGACGGCCCCGAGGCTCCGCCTTGACACCGCGATGGTGTGAGCTTCCCTCACCTGAGCCTTGGACTGCCGATGATGCGCGGGTCGCTTTGTAAGGCCCAGCGTCTTTGTAGCTCGCACCCAAGTGATGGCTTTTTGAGTTGTTCGGACAAAGTTTCAAAGAGCATCAAACCACCTTGGTGGGAATGTGAAAGGTGCATCCGGAGCGAGGGCTTTGATGTTGACCGTGGACATAATTTTCTAAGGCATGGCGGAAGATTGAGCGTGCTTGAAGGATCGAAAGAAGTGGTTGTTGGTTTGACGGTTCGTTGTGCGGCGTTCAACCCGAATTTTGTTCAAGTAAAGCGAGCGAGCAAAGGGAGGGCGAATCAGGCGACAAAGGGCTGAATCTCGGTGGATCGTGGCAGCAGACCTGCGCACCATGCCCGTCGGCGTATTTAAGTCGATGCGCAAGATTCTACGCCGGCTCGATTGGAGTGCAGCCCGGGACGCGCGCGACCGTCCGGCGCGCGTCGCTGCCTGACTGCCGCGTGCCCTTAGGGGCGAGCCCCTCTGGTCGGCAATGCGGCGGCCAGTAGCGGCGTCGCTTCTGGCCGGTTACGACTTAAGCGTTCGAGTCATAATCCGGTACGGTAGCCGGCGCCGGCTTGAGCCAAGCGCGATGACCAATTGTCGCGAATCGCGGTTCTCTCGTACTAGGTTGAATTACTATTGCGGCGCGGCCCATGATAAGTAAAACTAGCACTCACGGCGGTCGGCCCGACTCGTTCCCTGTTGGTGGGTGAACAATCCAACACTTGTGAATTGCCGCTACAATGATAGGAAGAGCCGACATCGAAGGATCAAAAGCAACGTCGCTATGAACGCTTGGCGCCTGCCCGATTATCCTCGTGGTAACTTTTAGAGCACCTCTAGCTTCAAATTAGAAGGTCTAAAGGATCGATAGGCCACGCTTTGCAGTTCGTATTCGTTTGGAAATAAAGAATCAACGAGCTTTACCCTTTTTGTTTCCACGCAGATTTGTTCTCGTTGAGCTCATCTTAGGACTCGCGTTATCTTTTTAGATGCACTTTGAGCCAAACTCCCACGACAATGTCTTCATGGATCGACCGGCCCCTTGGGTCCAAAGAGGGGCGTGCCCATCTTCGATTCCACGGAATAAGTAAAATAGCGTTAAAAGTAGTGAGTATTTCAATTTAGCCGAGGGCTCCACTTATCCTACACCTCTCAAGTCATTTCACAAAGTCGGACTAGAGTCAAGCTCCAGCGAGGTCTTCTTTCTAGCCTGATTACATAAGCCCGTTCCTTGGCTGTAGTTTATTTGGATAGTAGAGCGAGAGCGATGAATCTGTTTAATCCATTCATGCGCGTCACTAATTAGATAATGAGGCATTTGGCTACCTTAAAAGTCATAGTTACTCGCGTTTACCCAGCGGCGGTTGAATTTCTTCGCGACATTGAGCCTTTGGCGAAATCATTGCGTGAACATCGCGAGAACCATCGCAATGCTGTTTTCTTCGTCGCGATGATTCCTTGTCGTACGATTCGTCAGCTATTGCTTCGCCCGGAAGGCCTTACAGGGGCGTTCGATCCGTCCTGGCCCGCCGGCACGCGGCGACCCGCTCTCCCAGCGGGCGGCTTCGAGCGATGCACCGGCGCCGACAGGTTCGGGGCTAGGACCCCCCCGTGCGCACCCTCGAAACCAATCCTTTTTCCCGAATTCACGGATCCATTTTGCGACTTACGCTGCCTA
Source organism: Hibiscus mutabilis (assembly GCA_019671005.1). NCBI lineage: Eukaryota > Viridiplantae > Streptophyta > Magnoliopsida > Malvales > Malvaceae > Hibiscus > Hibiscus mutabilis. The sequence continues at coordinate 12,050 of JAGYYJ010001335.1, forward strand.
CATTGTTCCATCGACGAGCTGTTCACCTTGGAGCCTGTGTCACGATTATGAAATGCGGCCGCGCGAGGCGGCACTCGGTCCTCCCAGTTTTCAAGGGCGGCCAGAGGCTGCGGTTCCTGCCGCGGCGTGCGGTGCTCTTTCCCGGGCCCGGTTTCCCCCCCGGCCCCCGCCGTTTTTCCCGGGCAGGCCGTTAAACGGGAAAAATAACTCTTCCCGGGGGCCCCCCCGACGTCTGGAAATCCCCAACGTTGCCGTCCCGGGGCCCTCGGTTTAAAAATTTTAAAACCCCATTCCCTTTTTGGGAAACTCGCGCGGCGCATATCGGACAGGCTTCCCCCCTCTCCAGGATCGACTAACCCCTGTGCAAGTGCCGTTCATGGGAAACCCTTTTCCCCCCTTCGGCCTTCAAAGTTCTCATTTGAATATTTTCCACCACCAAGATCGCCCCACGGCCCCCTCCCCCCGGGCTCCGCCCCGGGGTTTACGGCCCCACCGCCCGCCCTCCTACTCATCAGGGCCCGGCCCTTGCCCCGACGGCCGGGTATAGGTCGCGCGCCAAACCCATCCATTTTTGGGCCCGGTTGATTCGGCAGGTGAGTTGTTACCCACTCCCGCCGGTTTGACTTCCATGACACCGTCTATTTGTCTTGTCGACCAACACCCTTTGTAGGTTCTAAGTTATGTATGATTGGGCTCGTAACGGCGGTTCATCACGCATCGCCGATTACGCTTACCAAAAAATATGGCCCGCCAGGCTCCTGGATTCCGTGGCGCGGCTCGCGGCGACGCGTCCTACTATTTAAGGGTTGAATAGGTCGGCGTTGCCCGATGCCTGTCATTGGCTTTACCCGATATTTCGCTAGAGGCTCGACCGAAGCGAGGAGGAACCCCGGCTACTAGGCGGTTCGATTAGTCTTCCTTCTACCGTCGGGGGCGAGCGGTGCGATAGATCTTTCGGCTGGGCCTCCACGAGTTTCCCTCGGCTTATGGCCCGCTCGGGCATAGTTCACCATCTTTCGTCCGGACAGTGATGCTTCTCCACTGAACCTTCCTCGTAAGATCGCGTCGGCCGGCGGTGCACCCGCGAGGGATCCCGCCAATCAGCTTCCTTGCGCTCTTTGCGGGTTTTCTAACCCGCTGACTCGCACATGTCGACTTGGTCCGCGGTTTCTAAGACGGGCCGAATGGGGGTTTTCCGCAAAGCCGACGCCTGAGCACGCTGGTGCTGAAGACGCCGAGACGGCAGGTAATGGTTCCACGATCGAGGCGACGACGTCTCCGCGGGCGTATCAAAGGTCTGGTTTGCCGCCGCCACGATCCGCGCCGGTCCACGCCCCAGCCGGATTGGGCGGACTGGTTTCTGTTCCACATCCGACCGGCGCATCGCTGGCCCCCATCCGCTCCCTCCTCCCGATAATTCCTGGGCGCACTCTTTTTTGACTCTCTTTTTAAAAACCCTTTTTTCATCTTTTCCCTCCGGTATTTGTTGTATCGGCCCTCTCCCCCGTTTTTGTTGGCCCCGGAATTTCCCGCCCGATTAGGGCTCTTCCCAAAAAACCCCGACTCGTAGACAGCGCCTCGTGGTGCGACAGGGCCCAGGCACGACAGGGCTCTCCCCCCTTCCCGGCCCCCTTTGGGGGGACGGGCCCGGGTTCCGCCGCTGAGGACCTTCGGGGGCTACAATTCGGACGCCGGGGCGACCGATTCTAAAACCGGGGGGCCTTTCGGTTCGCCCCGCCGTTACAAAGGGGAATCCTGGTAAGTTTTTTCCCCCGCTTATTGATATGTTAAACTCGGCGGGTAACCCCCCGCCTGACCTGGGGTCGCGATGCGGGCACCGTGTTTCCCCGGTGCCAAAAGGGTCGGGGCCTAGGTCAACGGGGCCCCGACTAAAAAAGGGGAGCTCGGAAACATTACCCCGATCGTCGCGGCACCGTGGCCGCCGATGGCCCCGATTTTAAAGGGCCCAAACCCCGAGCGGTGTGCGCACGGGGCCATTGTCCGCCCCCACCTCAGCCGATTACCCCCCGGGTAAAGGGTTGGATAGAACAACGATGCGTGACACCCGGCGGGTGCCCCCGGCCTTAATGGCGGGGCGCAACTTGCGTTCAAAAAACTCGATGGTTCACGGGGGTTCCCTTCCCACCAAATTTTCGCTTTCGCTTCCCTTCTTCATCGATGCGGGGCCGAGATATCCGTTTCCGGGGGAAATCGTTTTTTGTATTCACGACGAAATTGGCGTCCCGCCCCCCCGCGCCCGAACAGGGGGGGCGACAGGGCGCGCCCTTTTCATTCCATTTCCTTGGCGCGATTCGCGCCGGGGTTTTCGTTTTGGCCCCGGGGAACCCGGGGTCGCCCCTCCCCAAAACCCTTTTGCGGGCATGGGGGGAAAAGCGGAACAGGGCTCCCCAGAAAAAGGGGGACGACGTGCAAGGATGCCGCCGCCCCCGGGCCCGTGTTTTTTTGATAACACGTTCGCGGGGTCGTTCTGCTGTGCAGGTCTCAAAAAATGATCCTTCCGCCCCGGTTCACCTCAAACCATTTTCGACTTCTCCTTCCTCAAAAGGTAAGGTTCCATTTGGGCTTCTCGCGACGTGCGGGGGGCCCAACCCCCCGCGTCGCGCCGGGTCGAACACTTCACCGGACCATTCAATCCCCGGGAGGGCGACGGGGGGGTGTGTACAAAAAAGGGGGGGGCGTAGTCGCGGTGTTTTTAACACTAGGGCCCCCGTTGAAGACCAACAATTGCAAGTCTATCCCATCACGATGAAATTTCAAAAATTCCCCGGGGCCCTTTGGCCCGGGGTATAACTCGTTAATCATCGGTGGGCGGGGTGCGGGCCCCGAACATCTAAGGGCATCCAGACCCGTTATTGCCTCCAAAATTCCCGGCCCCGGGGGCCATAGTCCCTCCCGGGAAACTAGCCACGGAGGATCACCTCCGTGTGGCCCGGTGGAATTTTAGGGCTCGTTCGTTAACGGTTCCGGGCAAAACCCCCTCCACCAACTAAGACAAATGCACCACCAAGAAAACAAAAGAGCTCCGGTCTTTAATCCTTACTATGTCACGGACCGGTAAGTTTCCCCCTGTTAAATCAAATTAAGCCCAGGCTCCCCCTCTGGGGGTGCCCTTCCTCAATTCCTTTGGTTTTAGCCTTGCGACCCTTTCTCCCCGGGAAACCCCAAAAACTTTGATTTCTCCCCAAAAAGGGGGGCCGGTCTAAAGAACATCCGCCGATCCTTTCGGCCCGTTTATAGTTGAGACTAGGGCGGTACTTTTCGTCTTAGGGCCCCCAAATTTCGTTCTTGATTAATGAAAACATCCTTTGGGAAATGCCCCGCGGGTTATTTCTCTTTTTTAAATCCCGGGAAATTTT
>JAGYYJ010003082.1:0-16630 GCA_019671005.1 Hibiscus mutabilis
CAAGAAGCTACTATGCTTGTGTCGGAGAGAGTACACGCGCCTTTCAGAGCCCTTCGAAGGACCTAACTGCGATCAACAATCACTTGAATGGGTATTCTTCTCTTCTGTCCTTGGGTAGTAAAATTTTTATTTTTATTTTTAAACATAGTTCTTACTTCTTACTTAACTAATGATGTTGATGTTTGCTTTGTTGCTTTTAGTAGCCGGAAGGTCAGAGGGGCGCTTAACTTTGACGACGTTGATGTCGGCTTGGTTAGTGATTCCATGGTTGCAAATAGCCTTTACCTGCAGAACGGGAGCTGCACATCCTCATCTGGTGCACCTTTAAAATCCGAGCAACATGAATCTTAGCACAGCTCATGTATTCCTTGTAAATTCTGCCCCCTTCCGTATTTTCTTAGACTCTATGGTAAGTTCATTACACAGGATGCGTATGAACGGTGAGTTATTGAAGAATAGCCGCCACCTCCCCTATGTGCTTACTAATGTTAGCTAACAGTACTTTGAAGCATGGCCTAACAAATTGAATAAAGCTTGCCCGTCTTTGCCTGTTTGTAGCCAAATAATACAGTCTGATCATCATTTATTGGAATTGCAATGCTCTTTAATTTCAAGTGGTAATTTTCTTGGGTTATATTTTAGAAGATGTCTTAGAAGTCAGCTTTGTTTAATAGTGTGTTTTAGGTGTTAGTGTGTTTGATTTTATGTTGAATTTTTACCATTGATGTGTAGTATTTTGATCTTTTCATAACTTAAATTGAATATCATTAAAAGCCATTGATTTTTAAACTTTTAAAAAAGTAATTTTATATAATATTTCAAAGGATTACTAATTTAAGATAATTTTTTGCTTCAACGTCGGTACTCGAAGTTCAATATCGATATTACATTCATACAACTTCGGTAATGTCCTACAAAAATATATAAACACACTCTAAATCATCACCAAACGTCTAACACATGATTCTAACATATTATCAACGTATCATATACACAAGAACATACTTGCTTGTTAAAATTCACCATAAAAAAACACACTAAATCAAATATTAGACCCTCAAGTCTTTTTCTTTTAGCGCACTAAGTTTTTCATTTTAAGCATATGAACTCATCATACATTTATTACATACATATAGAAGATGCATTATCTTGAATCACTTCACTCACGCTCTCAAACTCCTTATACATTAAACAATGAGGGTAAGCTTGAATGAATACTCCAAACATCACAAACAAAAATACAATAACGAAGATTAAACAAAATTATGCTACATGCATAATAAAATTTACTATTAAAAATAGAATTTATGCACAAAAAAGAAGTTCATCTGTTATCATTTTATAAATCACATGTTATATAGGCTTGAAAAGTTATATATCATACTTGCTCAAAATAAATAATCTTAATATCATTTAAAAACAAGTGAGTAACATGCTCGAGCGGAACACAATGTGCATAAATTATATACATCAACGAATATTCAGATCTTCTTATTGTTGTCTTATATTTAGACTGACGAATTGTTTAGACTAACAAGTCTTTATTCATGATCGTTCAGGCTTACGAGTCCTTAGTCTTTAGTATGAATATACTAAATTTTATGACATGTCAACTATATCTAGTGGTTTCACAATTTTGCAAGGTAATATACCTGGTTTAAACACAAATATTTCTTTATTTTTAATGTGCATTTTAGTTTACAAAATTATAATTCTAAATCCTGCTCACAGGGCATTTTACACACACGCTATGAATACTCCTGTATTTATTTCACCAAATTCATGTGCATAAAAACATAACATTTTGATAAATAGCATAAATACTCCTGTATTTTGTTAAATTTGTTAATGTGATGTTTAAATAAACAAACAATTTTATCATTTTTTATATTTTATTTCCATGATTACAAAAATACCCTTTTAATAGTATTATCTGTTATTGACCAAAATATTTATGTTCTTTCAATAAATTGTCAAATTTATTTTACTTTTGAAAACATTTTTTTATCATTGTTTCTTTTTTTCTACTTTAACCCGATTTTTTAGTCAACTCTCTCGATCACTATTGTGATTACCGCCCTACGACTACGACTGCTAGCAAAAATTTCTTATCAGTGATGCCACTCTCCGCCCTATCTTCCTCCTTTAATTTTTCGACCACTCTCAAGTGATGCCACTCTCCGCCCTATCTTCCTCCTTTAATTTTTTAAATAACTCAAGATTTACCCATAATTTTTTTGGGATCTAGGGGCGAAACTAAGTCACAAAATTAATGACATATTGAAAAAAAAATCAATTTTTAAAATTAATATTTTTATAAGTATTAAAAAAATACATATTTTATATTAAACTATTAAAAAATATTGAATTTTAATAGTATATACTTAATAATAAATATTAGAAAAATTAGGCTTTAATAATAAGTATTGGAAAAAAATTAGGCTCTAATAACAAGTATTAGAAAAAATAGACCTCTAATAACAAATATTGAAAAAGGAAAATACTTTGATGCACAAGTCTTTCAATTTTAGGGTTTAGATATTTATGTTGTGGTTTAGGGTTTATGAGTTTAGATTGTAGGGTGTAGAATTTACGGCTTATAGTTAGAATTTAGAGTTTGGGGTTTAGGTTTTATTTTGACCAAATTTAGGTTAAAAATTTAAAATGACTTAAAATGGTAGGATTTTGTAATTTTTTAAATTTTGTGTATCAAAATATAACTTTGAAAAAATGTAATTTTACTCAAATCATGGTTTAAGCTAACAAAACAAAAAAAATGAACCCTAACTGTTTTTTAGTTTTACAAAAAGTTGATGTTTCATAATAAAAAAATATTGAAAAAATTGAATTTTACGTGTATATCTAATAACAAATATTGAAAAAATTAGATACTTAATAATAAGTATTAAAACAATAAACCCATAATAACAACGATTGAAAAATAAATAAATTTTTAATAATAGAACCATAATAACACTATTAAAAAATAAATAAATTTTAATAATAAACATTTAATAATAAGTATTAAAAAATTAAACTTTAATAATAAATATTAAAAAAGTATGAGCCGTGAGTCCTTCAATAAAAATTAAATATTGTTGACCAAAATGCCCAACCTCCAATTATTTTAATTTTAAAAATAAAAACATTTTATCGGAGAACTTTTTTTTTCCCCTTCGCAAACAACGTTTGCCTCCTCATTCTCTCGTTGCACGTCACACACGTCCTGAAATTCATTCAATAACACCCCAATTTGCTTATGCTTTGGTCACCTTAACCCTATCGGCTATCATATCCTCTATTGCTCAAGCTAGTATCACAATAACAACGTCTACTCTTCATGTTAAACTCGGAGAATCAGACCGGAAAAATATTAGACCAATTATTTTAAAATTGCAAACAAAGTTTGCCTCCTCATTCATCCGATCTTATTTTTTCTAAAAAACACCCCAATTTGCTTATGTAATTAGAGTGAATAGTTATTAGATAATTATTTTGAGATAAACGGATCTGATTAGTTGAACCACGGATGAAGTGATAAACATGGTTTAGCTAATAATTTTTTTGAATTAAGAACTATGACTTTATCCAAATTGCAATAAACTCTGACTTACATTACACGGTCACAAAAGCCTTAACGTACACAGATATAAAATTCAAAAAAGTTTTTGTTTGTGTAATTTTGTTAAATAATTAAAAAAATTACATTATTTAAGAAAATAAGCCAATTATTTAGTTAATTTGTTCAATAAAAAATTAAAATTAAATATATTTTATCTTATTATAAAAATTCTAAAATTAATTAAAAAGAAAACAAATGTATACAAAGTGCAGAAAATGGGTTGGTGGGAGAGAAAGTCGTATCATAACATCTGGAACTCAATTAAAAGTCACCAAAGTGAAAACAGCTTCAACACTCTCTCTCTTTCTCAGCAGCCAAACTCAAACCCAAACCCAAATTTTTATTTAAAAATTTATCCTTTCTTTATAAAACCCTTGATTTCTTTTCTCTTTAAAAGCCTCTGTCTTTTACAATTTCCCCCCTTTCCTTTTCTTTTAATTTTACTAAAAATTGATTTTTTTTTATCTCTTTTGTAAACCCTCATTCTCCTTTTATTGGATCTGTCATTCCCTCTCCTCTCTTGATTATTCCTGTACAAAAAGATTTTTTTATTGATATTGTTAAATCCCCTGTTTGGGTTCTGGGATTTTTTTCTTCCTGTTTTTACTTTCTGGGAAAGTAAAGAAGGGAAAAAATGAAGGTACCTTGTTGTTCAGTTTGCCAAACGCGGTATAACGAGGAAGAGAGAGTTCCTTTATTGCTTCAATGCGGCCATGGGTTTTGCAAAGATTGTCTTTCCAGAATGTTTTCTGCTTCATCGGATACTTCCTTGCCCTGTCCCCGGTGCCGCCACGTGTCCCTTGTCGGCAACTCTGTTCTGGCTTTGAAGAAGAACTATGGGATTTTAGCTCTTCTTAACTCGAACCCAAACTCAGCTGGGTCCAACTCAGGAATGATTTCGATTGCGATTACACGGACGATGAAGGATGTGACGATGATGAAGAGAGGGAGGGTGATGGCGATAATGGGGGTTTCTTCCATGACTTGGCCGGTGGTCGGATTAACCGCGGGTCCCACGCTTCTAGTTCTGGTGGTGCTGCCGCCGCCGGATGTGGGCCGGTGATTGAACTGACAGCTCATCCGGAAGTGAAGTTAGTTAGGAAGATAGAAGGGAAATGGGATGGGAAAGGAGGGAGAGCAGGAGTGGAAACATGGGCGGCGGTGATTAGTGGAGTCAACAGTGGTGGTGGAGGAGGAAGGCGGTGTAGGCATAAGGTGGCGGTGAAGAAAGTAGGGGCAATGGAAGGTATGGATGTGGAATGGGTTCAAGGTCAACTTGAGAGTTTGAGGCGTGCATCAATGTGGTGTAGGAATGTTTGTACTTTCCATGGAGTCATTAAGTTGGAAGAAGTAGTTTGGGGATTTTTATGGATAGGTGTCACGGATCGATTCAATCTGCAATGTTCAATAATGAAGGGAGACTTACTTTGGAGCAAGTTCTAAGGTTTTGTTTCTATTTTAAACTTTGCCTTTTTTGTTCTTTCTTTTTGTAGTTGAAGCTTTTAATGATATTTTGTTTGGTATTCGTTGTCTGAAATATTGTTGATCTTGCTGGCTTTGCTAGATGGTGTTCTAAATCTTATTCTCTTTGTTAACAAAAATATAAGATTGTTAGGTTGTTTGTAGGCAAGAGGAAAATCTGTTATGTGCTGAGATTATTTATTGTTGAGGCTGAATGAACCTTAAGCCTTTGAGCTTTTTGCACTGTGATATTCTTTATCGTGTTCAGAATGTTGTTTTTTTGTTGATTTGGGCAGATGCAGAGCAGATCTTTATGTTCTGTGTGTATTTTCTTTTTGTTGTTGATGTGTGGGAAGTTGTTGCGATGTGTTGGATTGTGTTATTCAGTAGAAAAAGCTAACTTGCTAGATGTAGTGAAGTTTTGTTGTTTTTAGTCAAGATTTTTTTTCTTGCATTGGGAATTTCATTTATGTACATTGAATGAAACCTTACACTTTATGGGAATGATTGTAGGATGATTAACCTATTACCATGGAGCCTAAGGTTGATGTCTCAAATATTTAACTTTTCTCTTTACCTTCACTTCTAATGTATATGCACAGATTCTGTGCAGACAATGAATGACTAGAACATTTTAACTCTAACCTCTTAACTGAGAATTCTTTGTCAAAGTGCTTGTTGACTTGATATAATTTGTGTATGAATGTTCTACTCCTTATCTGCACGTAATAACTTACTAATGCCTATGAGCTCTTTATTTTAATTGAGATTCCTTCAAGTTTTAATGTTTTGCCAAATGATATTACCAGTTTTAACTGAATAACAGCTTTTATCTGAATATGGACTGGTTGTTTCTCTTGTTGCTTAAAATATTTTTGACAATTTCATAATAGGCCACTTGTCTTTTATAATCTTCTCTTTCTTTCTTTCTTTCTTTCTTTCTTTCCTCCCTTGTTCTCCTCCGTCAACATCATTTATTTAATTTGTGAATGACATTTCCGGGATAGAGTATGGTGGGCTGAACCAAACTTGTTTTTCTTTTTTCTATTTACTTTTAAAATTTTAACTTCTTGTGCATTGATAACTGGTTAGATTGGTGACACTGAACTGATAGGATATGCAAATAAATCAATAAGTTTTCATTATGATTGAAGTTTCCAAAGAAACCCATGACATTTTTTAGGAGGGAATGGTTTTCTTTGGAACAAATGGTGGAATTAATATTGTTTCTAGGAGAGAAAGACATTGGTAAAATTTATTTGAATTTTACTAAGAAATGCAATTGCAAAAAGCTCAAGAAGATAGGCAGATAATATGAAATGTCAAAGTCGGTGGATTGATTTGAGGAATGAAGTATACATTTTTATTGACCATAGAAAATTTAATGCAATAGTATCATGTTCAGGAAAGATGTGTTGCCTTATCTTTTTCCTTTCTGGCCCTTTTTAGTGTTTTTATGCATGAAGTTCTTAAATTTTGGGTTCATAGTTGGTGTAATTATGCACAAAATATGATTTTCCATGTTTTTATTTCAATTTCTTTTCCATTGTTGAGGCTGTTTGCTTTTAATCCTTTTTGTTGGCTAATTAAAATCACCTACAGCGTTAATATGTGTCTAACTTTTTTCTCCTATTGTTTGCAATGCTTGCCATTAGCTTATTCAATATCTAGATAATTGGCTTTTATCTTTTGTCTTTATTCTTTCTCATGATTTAATGAGTATTTTCTAATTGTAGATATGGAGCAGATATTGCACGAGGGGTGGCAGAACTTCATGCAGCAGGTGTCGTTTGTATGAATATAAAACCATCTAATCTTCTTCTGGATGCAAATGGTCATGCCGTTGTTTCTGATTATGGACTTGCTGCAATTCTGAAGAAACCTGTTTGCCGAAAAGCGCAAACAGAATGTGATTCCTCCAAGATACATTCATGCATGGATTGCACTATGCTCAGCCCACATTACACTGCCCCAGAGGCCTGGGAGCCAGTAAAGAAGTCTCTGAATCTGTTCTGGGATGATGTGATAGGCATATCGGCAGAATCAGATGCCTGGAGTTTTGGTTGTACATTGGTGGAAATGTGCACTGGTTCCATCCCGTATGTGGAGCAACCCATGTTTTATTTTACTTTTCTGTTTCTTTTTCTTTGTGTATGTATTTCCATGTTTTGATAAATGATATGGTTTCATTGTGACACAAGTTGAAATTCTTTATGCAGTTGGGCTGGTTTAAGTGCAGATGAAATCTATCGAGCTGTTATTAAAGCTCGGAAATTGCCTCCACAATATGCAAGTGTAGTGGGTGTTGGGTTACCTAGGGAATTGTGGAAGATGATTGGTGATTGTCTGCAGTTCAAGCCTTCGAAAAGACCTACATTTAATGCAATGTTAGCAATATTCCTCCGTCATTTGCAAGAGATACCACGCAGCCCTCCTGCAAGCCCCGATAAGTAAGAACATTATTATTTTCTTCCTTTATCATTGTTTGTGCTTCCTAATTAAAATCTAATGGTAGCCTTAAAAGCAGCAGCTTCTTTTGGCGTTGGTTATTCATTTGCTTGTTTGTCCATGTTTGGACAGAGTTACAGTAAAATTAGTTGATAGCCTTCAATAAATTTTAATGTTGTATGCGCAGTGGCTTTGCCAGATTTCCTTTGTTAAATGCCGTGGAGCCACCAGCTGTGGCTGACTTGGAAGTTTTACCCGATAATCCTAACCTTCTGCATCGACTTATTTCTGAGGGAGATGTGAGCGGTGTGAGGTTAGTGTATTTGAGTTAAGATATATACTTATTTCTCATTTTTAAGAATGTTATATCTCTCATGTATTTCATATGCCCTTCTCTTTGTTTCTGCAGAGATTTTCTTGCAAATGCTTCATCTGGAAATAGTGGCAGCTCAATTTCTTCACTTTTAGAAGTAGAGAATGCTGATGGGCAAACTGCTCTCCACTTGGCCTGTAGGCGAGGTAGTGCTGAACTTGTTGAGGCAATATTGGAGTATTCTGAGGCAAATGTGGATATTTTGGATAAGGATGGGGATCCTCCTCTTGTTTTTGCTTTAGCTGCTGGATCCCCAGAATGTGTCCTTGCTCTCATTAGGAGAGGTGCTGATGTTCAATCGAGGTTGAGGGAAGGTTTTGGTCCTTCTGTTGCCCATGTTTGTGCATACCATGGTCAACCTGACTGCATGCGTGTAGGTCTTATGTTAATCGTATATATATGGCTAATCTTTCTTGCTTGTTTCCAGTGTTTGAGTTATCTGGTATGTGTCTCTAAATGCCTTACAGGAGTTGCTATTGGCTGGAGCTGACCCTAATGCTGTGGATGATGAAGGTGAATCTGTGCTTCATAGAGCTGTGGCCAAGAAGTATTCAGACTGTGCCCTTGTCATATTGGAAAATGGAGGCTGTACATCAATGACCGTCTTGAATTCCAAAAATCTGACGTATGTACTATGCTGCACTCCACCAATGTGCTCAGTTTTTGTTTTTCTATTTCTCTTTCTTTATCTGGAAGAGCACTACAATATCTGTTTAATTAGTCTGGAACCCCATAAACCGAATCAGTGATTTAACTTTGCAAAAAAACCCTGCTTGATTAACTTTAGGTTAAAAATAACCAGGTTCCATTTAATTTAATTTTCTTCTTTTTCAATGCCACTGATTTTTTTGTAGCTCTTTTTTTTCTTTTTATAAACATATTATACCTATACCTGTCATCTGTTAATTGAATGATGAACTTCTGAACACCTCAAGATAAGATAAACTTGAAATTATCAATAATCATCGATACTTTTGATAGTCTAATGCAAGGACAGATAACTGGTGAACAATCTCACTTCTCTAATATGTTTGCACAATTAGGGTTGTGTGTTCTATTATTGTGCCTGTATAGTGTATATGAATCCAGCCATCTATTGGTAGATGCATTTATCTCTAAACTTGTTCATGATTAACGTTACTTTTTTTTTGATGTACTTAGCTAGTGGTTTCAGGTCTGGTTTAGGATATAGGGCTTGAGAAGACTGGGCACGATCCAAATGTAATATTCATTCAAAGTAATACCTTGAGAAAGAAAAGAGTCTTAGGAATTGTTTCATCATTTCATCTCATGGATTTGTGGTTAAATCTCAACTCATCGCTGTTTCTTTCTCTCTCTCTCTCACACCCTTTTTATTTTTGTTCTTTTGGTTTGCAAACATAAATTTGCCTCAAGTTAAAAAATGGAAAAATTCTGATATAGACCAACTGATTTCAACCTTTCTAACCTCTTTGCTATCTGTGCTAATTACAACATTTTTAGAATATACCACTGCCATAAGTTCTTGGCATTTAGTTTTTATACCATTTCCTGCTGCTCAATGCTTTTCGTTTCTTTACATTGTCATTAGACCATTGCATTTGTGTGTGGCAACATGGAATGTGGCTGTTGTCAAAAGGTGGGTGGAAGTTGCATCACCAGAAGAAATTGCTGATGCAATTGATATTCCTAGTCCTGGTGGTACTGCTTTGTGCATGGCTGCTGCTCTTAAGAAAGATCATGAAATAGGTAGTTCAGAACTCTTGGATCGTCTTCTTTTAGTTAATTGTCTGAATTTTCACTCTTGAAAGTTGTCTCTAGTCAATTGTTCATTTGAAGCTGTTCTTCACAATCTCTTTAATTCAAGCTGCGCTGTTAACATCTTCTATTAATTGCTAAACAGGTTTAGGTATATTTACTTTAGAGGCTATAATGTGGCATTTCATGGAAGTCACTAAAGACTCAAATTGGGATTTAATTCTTTGTTATGAGTTTTTTTGATTTTGTCAGGAATAGGAATTGCTACATGAACTTACTGTTGGCTATGCATTGACAGAATTCTTTTTCACCAAATTTTTCTTTTCACCAAAAGCTTTAGGAAAAACTAATTAACGCATAAAAACAAAAAAAGAATTTAAGTATTAACGATAAAAAAGAAAAGCAATTTTTCTAGCTTTAAAAAAAAAACTAAAAATAAAAATAAAGAATTGATTTTCTGTTATTGAATATTTTCAAAAAATTACATCTCTTTACAAGTGAATTTAAGACTCAAGTATTGGACTTTAGTTACAATTAGGAGTCCTAAGTACACAAGACATCTAACTCTATCTTTTAGGAAGTAAACTTTAATTTAAACTACTATTTACATGAGGACTCTAACTCTATCTTTAAACTACTATTTACATAAGGACTCTAACTCTATCGGATAATCTAACACTCCCCCTCAAGTTGGAGAATATACATTGTATAATCCCAACTTGAATAGAAACTTGTCGAAAGAAGCTTTTGGTAGTGCTTTTGTAAGTACATCCGCCACTTGTTCTTTCTCAGAGGAACATAAGATAAAGAAGCTGTCCCACTAGTAATCTTTTCGAGATAAAATGCTGTCAATCTCCACATGTTTAGTCCTATCATGGTGGGTGGATTTGAGCAATTTGTATGGTGGGTGATTATCACAAAAAATCTCAAACTTCTCATCTTGGTTCACATTTAGCTCCTTCAATAGCTTTAACAACCAAATTCCTTCACACATTCCCAATACTAAAGCCCTATATTTCCTTCAAAGATCGCTTCTAGATACAACTGTTTGTTTCTTACTCCTCCAGTCACTAGATTTCCCCAAACAAAGGAGCAAGAATCGCTAGTTGATCTCCTTTTCGTCGATTCGTTTGCCCAACTTGAATCAATAAATCTGAACAGTCCTTTCTTGAGTCTTTTTAAATAGCAATCCATGCCCCGGTGTCCCTTTCAAGTATCTCAAAATTCTAATTGCGGCTTCCATGTGATCTTCCCTTGGATCAGTCATGTGTTGGTGATAATATTAATGGAAAAGCAATGTCGGCCTGGTTAATGACAAATAAATCAATTTTCCCACTAACCTCGAAATTTACCCTTATCGGCTTTAGGGCTTGTGTCCTCTCTATTGAATTTTAAGCCTGCTTCCATGGGAGTATCAACTGGTTTGCATCCCAACATTCTCGCTTCATTAAGTAGATCAAGAACATATTTTCTCTGGTTATCACTAGACCTTTGCTCGACCTAGCAACCTCCATGCCTAGAAAGTATCGAGCTTTCCTAGGTCTTTTGTTTCAAACTGTGTATTTAACAACCCTTTCAAGTGACTTATCTCTTCATCATCATCACTGTCGAATAATGTCATCCACATATACTATTAAAATAACCCTTTTATTTCTAGAGGTTACCTTAATGAAGAGAGTGTGATGCCAAGGATTGTTTGTATCCATTTTCTAAAATCACCTTGGTGAATCTGTCAAAACCGGGCTCTAGGTGACTGCTTCAAACCATAGATGGATTTATTAAGTCCGCAAACTTTTCGATCTCCTTTTATCGACTTCAAGCCCGAAGGCACTCTCATGTACACTTCTTCTTCCAATTTTCCATTAAGAAAGGCATTCTTAATGTCAAGTTGATGAAGCTTCAGTCCTTGTTTACTGACCAAGCTTAAGAGAACTCTAATCGTATTTAGTTTAGCTACGAGAGCAAATGTCTCATTATAATCAATTCCATAGGTTTGAGTAAAACCCTTGGCCACCAACCTTGCTTTATACCTCTCAGATATCGCCATCGAGTTGTATTTTATGGCGAACACCCATTTGCATCCGATTGGTTTCTTGCCTCGTGGAAGATCTGTAATGGTCCAAGTATCATTCTTTTCAAGTGCTTCAATCTCTCTTAAATGACCCTTCTCCACTTAGAATCTTTTAGAGCCTCCTCAATAGTGTTAGGTATCATTCTTTATCTAAGCAATTTGTAAAAGCCTTAAATGATGGCATTAGATTACCATAAGCAACATACCTCTGAATGGGGTGTTTTGTACATTGTCTTACCCCTTTCCTTTTAGCAATAGGCAAATAATCAAATTCAAGTAAATGAGAGGGAATCTCGGCTAGAACATTACCTCCATCATTTTCATTGCAAATCAATTCAAGTCCAATTCTCGGCAAGTGTCGATTGCAAAGCAGTCTCTGGAATAGTTTTTGGTATAAACTTTCAATTGCTTAGGAGGTGAGGGGTTTGTGAGGAAGGTTTGGGTGAATTTCGAGGAGTAGTAACAATAGGTGAAGGATGGGTCTGTAGGTGTAATAATAGGTGAAGAAGTAGAAGGGTTTAAAGGAGTATGGGGTTCAAATAACAAAGGATTATTAGTAGGTAATAACTCAAGGTAAAGAAGGATAAACCTGATTGGTAGGAGGTGAAAAACATCACAATTCTCCCCGATTTGCAGCCGCAGCAGGAAATAAGGTTTGTTAAAAAAGGTGAGATCCAAGGAAGTAAAAATTTACGAGAAGGAGGATGATAACATTTGTAGCCCTTCTTAAGTGAAGAATACCCGACCAAGACACACTTCAAGGATCTGGGGTCAAGTTTTGACCTAGAGGGAACATAATCTTTCACAAACACAGTGCAACCAAAAACTTTGAAAGGGAGAATAGAGGACAAAGGTTTAAAATTGGGGTAACTCTCCAAAAAAACAGCTCTAGGTGTTCATTGCAAAACCTTCATGGGCATTCGATTAATGAGATAGGTTGCGATTAACAAAGCCTCACCCCACAAATACTTAGGAATATTACTAGTGAACATCAAAGACCTAGTTACCTCCAACAAATGCCTATTTTTCCTTTTCGCAACCCCATTTTGTTGTGGTGTATCCACACAAGTGCTAAGTTGAACAATCCCCTTTTTTTGTTAAAAATTCCCCCAAGGACTTGGTAAAATATTCACTCCCATTATCAGATTTGAAGATCTGAATTTTACTTCCAAATTGGGTTTCAACCATATTGTAAAATTTCTCAAAAACAGAGGCTACTTTAGATTTATCCCTTAACAAATATGCCCAAGTTGTTCTACTATGATCATCAATAAAAGTGACAAACCACCTACTACCGTTTACATTCTTCACTCGAGAAGGACCCCAAACATCACTATGAATTAATGAAAAAGGTTGGGAAGGTTTGTAGGAAGATGGTAAATAGGATGCTTTTTTGTCATTTAGCGAGATGACATATATGGCATTTAAAAGAACTTGGTTTTCTATTAACAAATAATTCAGGGAATAATTTAGCAAGATAATGAAAATTAGGATGCCCTAACCTAAAATGCCATAACATTATATTATCAATTTGCCCTAAAGAAGTCAAAGAGCAAGAAGTATTTGGTAGGGTAGATGGTTGATTTCGAGGACATAAAGACCATTTTGCAAGCTAGCGGTGCCAAGCATCTTCCTCGAATTCATTTGCTGCAAAAAACAACAGATTGATGAAACTGTAATGAACACTTCAAATTCTTGGAGAGTTTACTAACAGAGATGAGATTGCGGTAGATTAGGCACAAACAAAACATCTTCAAGCAACAAATTATCGTTAATGAGGACTGAGCCACTTCCTTTGATAGGAGAAAAAGAGCCATCTACTTTTTTAATAGAACTTGTAGAATATGAATCTGAAAAACTAAGGAATAATTCCTGTTACAGTCATGTGATCGGATGCTCCAGTCGATGATCCATTTGATGCACCTTTGGTAGAAAAAAGTGCAGTAGGAGAACAAGTATTTTGTATGCTTGTATCTTCCGCGAGGGCTAAATCTGCTTCACAGGTTACTGTCGAACCTGAAATTTCTGGAAAAAACTCCAATCCAGCAGCCTGCTCTGCTATGGATAGCATCTCAAAGGTTGTCGAAGGAGATCCCATTAAGAATTCTAACTAGGATCGATGTTAGACTGATACCATGTAGAAAAGCAATTTTCTAGCTTTAGGAAAAACTAATTAACGCATAAAAATAAAGCAGAATTTAAGTTTCTGCAGAAAAGAAGAAGAAAACAGAATTGATTTTCTGTTATTGAATATTTTCAAAAAATTACATCTCTTTACAGTGAATTTATAGACTCAAGTATTGAACTTTAGTTACAATTAGGAGTCCTAAGTACACAAGACATCTAACTCTATCTTTTAGGAAGTAAACTTTAATTTAAACTACTATTTACATGAGGACTCTAACTCTATCTTTAAACTACTATTTACATAAGGACTCTAACTCTATCGGATAATCTAACAATATATGTCAGTATATGTGCTTTGGCTTCTTGTACCTTTTTACTTGTTTACTATCTGGTTTCCTGTCTGGATCCTATTTGTAGTTTGATACTGAATAGTATTTGAATCTTTACAGATATTATTTTCTCTATAACTTCAATTGATAAATATTTTGTTCTATTTAGGCTAAGCCGAGTAGTATGTTATGGGGTATCTTTCCTCTTCTTTCTTGTGATTTTCTTCTCCCTATTGGTACAGCATTCTGGGTTAACTGTTAAAAACATTGTTACCATATCCTTAGTCAATTTCGTGGTTGTAGATGGTTGTCTGTACTTCTTTTAGCGCTTATATCTGGTCCTTGTTTCAGGCAAACTGCAATTACTAAACCTGTCAACCATTTTGTTACTACCCTTGTTCCTTGAAGGCCTATTACAATTCCTTGTTTTTCTTTACCTGGCAATGCTGTGTCCAGCATCTGTTAACCACATGATTTTTTTTTATTTGGTAGTAATTAATTTTATTGATTCATAAAACTGCTTGTAGAGGGTAGGGAACTAGTGCGCTTATTGCTTGCAGCTGGGGCGGATCCCACTGCCCAAGATGCTCAACATGGGAGAACAGCATTGCATACTGCTGCTATGGCAAATGATGTTGAATTGGTAAAAGTAAGCTACATAATTTCGTTTCTGTGAGGTGCACTTATTTGTTTTTATTTTTTCAGTAATTTGATCCCTATTCACGCATCAATTCAAAGAGAAAGCATAGATTAAACCAGATTTTGAGTCTATACAAGTTTTCTAATTACAAACTGATAAACAGATAATTCTTGATGCTGGAGTGGATGTGAACATCCGAAATGTGCACAATACAACACCTCTGCATGTAGCTTTGGCCAGAGGGGCAACATCATGTGTTGGATTGCTTTTATCTGCTGGGGCAGATTGTAATTTACAGGTGTCTACTTCAATTACCTAAAAATCTTTGCCATGACATGCTTCTGCTTGCCTTTTCCCAAGTAAAGTAAATTGATTATGGACCTTCTGCTAGGAAGCAGATCAGTATTTGGTGTTATATATATATACACCATCGTATATGCATGATTTAGGCATCAACTGGATCAGGAATTTATGCTTTTTGGATGTTAGTCTGGGGTTTGCATGTCAAATCATTTTTTTTTCTTGGTCTGATGATGGTTTGGTTTTAATTATAATGAATCGCTCTTCTAGCTGAGCGGGGCAAAAAACCTCTATGAAAACTTCAGAATTGGGTGTTTACCAATTAAAACAAACATAGTTCTTTGATTCATAACCAATAATCTACTTACAGACACAGAAAACCATGTATAAATAAACTGAAATATTAGACATGTAATGGCCATATTAATTGCGTAATCTCTCAGGTAGACTTCCTAATTGAAGTTTATGTGGGGGAAATACATGGCTGGTGATTTAGAATGGTCTGTACTTTTTGCAGTTTGTTGCAAGCCCTACCTTTTCTACAATGTTTTATCTGCAATTTGTTTGAGGAGAATGGCGTGATCATATGAGATATATTGGAACTATACCTTCTCGGCGTTTGTGGTGAACTGGAGGTTTTAAGGTTTATGGTTAGAGGATCATTCTTGAACTAGGGTTGGAACTGAGTGGTAAAGATATATTTGGCATTAATTAATTGGAAAGATTGTGGAATGTTCATGGTCTGGTTTACGAATTTGGTAAAGGAGGATTCAATTTGGATTTGTAAAAGAGAAGCTAAGAAAGTCTGTACTGCGCTCTTAACATTTACCCCTTCTCAAATTACTAGGAATAAAAGCTCTTTAAGTTGGTGGAATTTGGTAAAGTAAAAATCGTTGGATGGATCACAATCTTGCTTTACATTTAGTGAAACTGAAACTTCCTTTTGGTCAATTAAAGGCATGTGGAGAAGATTTGTCATTTGAGACTCATAACTAGAAATAATTTTTTTAGACAAGGATTTTTGTTAATTTTTGAAGAATCCTTGATTCAGTCATTGGCTCTCAAGTAAGATACCTTTGATCAACCCAATTTAAAGATATTCTATATTGGAGAAGATTGTAATATGTTACAAGTTCCAAATAGTTTTCTACTTTGTGATTGTTCTGTTTATGAGGTATTTCAAGCCACAACAAGAAAGATACTTGGTGGTTTTGGTTTGATTAGGTGAAAAAGTCATAAAGTCAATATGTTCATTACTTCATACCTGACATGAGTCGGCAAAGATCATATTTACTTTATATTTTTTCTTAGTTATAGTAAGACATGGTTACATGGTTGACATTGATAAATTACTCTTTTCTTGTTTTTAGTTTTCTCTATATCTGGCAAGTCGTAGCATAGCACATGGTGGTTCATTTTCAAGTGTTTGATTTGTCTCCAATGTAGTTTCATTAAGAAAATCAAGTTCTGTTTGCTTGGAACTTTTGGCATTTGCATTTTTCTATTGGATGTCAAAAGCAAA
>JAGYYJ010000084.1:0-14482 GCA_019671005.1 Hibiscus mutabilis
TAAGGAATTATCTTCGTATCCAAATTTGAATGAGAGCTGATCAGGCTAGGGCTGACATCATACTGCTGTCACTGCCCTGGCGTCCAAGCTTGGCATGAATCTACTAACAAGTCTTGGCACTATCTTATTCGCTATTTTTTGAAGATTGTTCCAATTGCTATCTTTTTGGATCCTGATCATTTCCTATTTTTTTGGGGTCCAACAACTTCTTGGCATGACATCAAGTTCTCTTCTCTGCCAACCGATGCTTGGCATTGTCTAGTCCATCTGTGCGAACAGCACCTGACATTTTCTCTGGCATTCCTTCCTGAGGTGCTTTTCTACGCCAAATCCTGTGCCAAATCTGCAAAATTGCCAGCAAAACAACCCTTCACGCTGGCATAGACAGAACTCTAAACTCCTTATGCAAATGCATGATTTTATCACCCTAATGCAACTAAATGTACCTAAAAATAAGCAAAAGCATTGTAAGTTTGCCATTAAAAATAGTACTTTTGGAGAGGTAACACGGGTTTTCATGACCAATATTTCTTTTCTTTTTTCTTTTTTAACTTTTTCTTTCTTCTTTTCTTTTCTTTTCTTTTCTTTTTCTTCTTCTTTTTTCTTTTTCTTTTTTTATTTTTCTTACTGCTGTTTTACTTTTCTTTTTTTTCTTTTAGGCGCCATACGGGTTTCATATCAAACTATCTTGAACCTCGTCTTGGAGAAATTATGTTAAATCTTACAGACTTGTCTTACATCTACTTGCATACCATGTCCCTTGATCTAAACTTTGTGGTTTCTTCTAATGGGATCATTTTATGTCTTAACCTCCTTTTTTACCAAACAAATTAATACGATTACCAAAAAGGGAAACATTGTTTCAATGATCTATGTTGTCTCTATTTGAATGATGCTCGCAAAACAAAGGAAGGAGGAAATAAAATATTTATTTATTCTGTAAGAAATGTTAGAACAATTTGCAGACTACTTCTAAACATACGTAAAGTGAGGACTAAAGATATGCCGTAATATCAAACAAAAACATTTGAAACATTCAATTGACTGAATGATCGAGATCCCAACGTAGTGGTGGCCTCTCACCGAGCTTGGCTCTAGACTCATTCTGCTAGCATCTTCAACAAAAGTTCAATGTTGTAATTCTATATTAAGCTCTCTTTGCGGTCGCAAACCAGATTCTCATTCACCATGCTTATAAACCCAAAAATTCATCTAAAAAATCCTTTTTTACTATTTTCATTCAGATCTTAATTTTGGTTTTAATGCGTCCATTTGTACCTTCCATCTTGAACCACTTCTTTTTCCTGCACTTTCTTCTTTTTCAACTCCACTAATACTTTTGTGATTGTTCTTGAATCTATGTATACAATAAAGTCTTTCACTCTATTTGTGGTCAAATTGCTTATAGTCTCGGTCCAGCCCTCTGTAGCATAAAGCTCATTCGTAGTTTGACTTCCATTTCATCTTAAACCACAATGCGATTGGATTGTCTTGGTAAAAGAGTGCATGGGCAACTCGGTTGCCGTGGCGACTTACTGTGAGGTTGCCTTTCTTATCCTAAGTGAAACTCTAGCTACTTGTGCATGCCTTGATAATACATCCTGCGTGAATCAGGGTGAACAACAACCAATCTTGCGCTCCTCTTAGCGTTGAAATCCTTAACTTATTCCTAAGCGGATTAATCTTCACCATCATTGGATTGAATAAAAGATCATATTCATTCGTTTCTTGAATCTAACTCTCCCGATATTAGATAAATGGATGAAATCACGAGATCCTCTCCCAATTCACTCATAAACAATAATAAGAATCAAGAATGAATAAACCTTGAAATAGAAAAGTGCAAACTCTTATTACCTAAACAAAAACCAATAGTTTCTCACAACCACAAAACACAATAACCATAGCCAAGTAAATTTAGTTCATGGCTAGGTTCCAAAAAAAACACAAGATAATTAATCCCTAGCATGAACCCAATCGAACAAAGATGAAGGAAAGCTTGTCGAAATCCTCCTTGCCCTTGATGCTTGTCGAAAATTCTCTCCTCTTGCCCTACTTGGACTTGCGAAATTTCCCTCTTGCTCTCTCTCTCTTGGATTTTGTGAAATCTCCTTGCTATTTATAGGGCTAGGCCAAAGTCCTTCTTTGAGGAGGAGTTTGAGTTGGAATTAAATTATCTTTAAAAATATAATTCTTTATTATAATTTTATTCCTATTAGAACTTCTCCTATCCTCTTGGAATTTAATTCTTCTTTAATCTGCATGGCAATCAAATTCCTTTGGGCTTGGACCTTGCTCCATGTCATCTTAGGCTTGTAAAATCATGAATTTCGACATCCATATTGCTTTTGGTCTTTGTCGACAAATGCCATGGCAAGCCCTGGCTCAGCGTCTCCTTCATGCATTGCCACGGCAACTAGCTCGGCATATCCTTTGGCAAGTGATCTGGTGACTAGCTCGGCATTGCTTTGGCAAGTGATCCTGCACATACACACACAAAAACACACCAAAGCAGCATCTTTTCCACAAAAATCACCAAGTTATGTAATCAAGCTC
The DNA here is from genome assembly GCA_019671005.1 of Hibiscus mutabilis. Lineage (NCBI taxonomy): Eukaryota > Viridiplantae > Streptophyta > Magnoliopsida > Malvales > Malvaceae > Hibiscus > Hibiscus mutabilis. The sequence continues at coordinate 2,557 of JAGYYJ010000084.1, forward strand.
AGCGATTGAAGGAAACATGGATTAATGCATGAATGGCTAACTATGCAACTAATATGAGCCTAAGTCTAACAATAATATGAGTAAAAGGGTAAGAAAAATAGTACTTTTGAACACTTATCACACCCCCAAACTCGAACTATTGCTTGTCCTCAAGCAATGCAAACTCATAATTACTGCCAAGACTTCAAATTTTCACAAACTTAGCTTTGAACTTGATTTCAATTCTCGAGGCAGGGCACAAAGTATGATTGGCTTTTTATTTTGAAAAGCGAGGAATTACTCGGAATCAAACTATAATGCTTGTGAGTGTGTGCGGAGGAGTTGTGTGCAAGTTGATTTTTGGATTCTATGCAAACAATAGGTTTTCAAATTACTTCATTGGGTTCTTTTTAACATGTTTTAACTAGAGCCAATTTGGGCACCTCTAGTGTTTTATTTTTAGTTTTCTTAAGTTAATTTAATCGACTAGAGCGGTTTGGGCACCTCTAGTTAGTTTTTTTTTTAACGCCTCTAGAGCGAGTTTGGGCACCTCTAGTGATCATTTTTTTTAGCATATGCTAGAGCCAATTTGGGCACCTCTAGATTTCATCAATTTTATTCTAATCCCCCAATTAGTTAATTATCAACCTAAGTTTACTAGAACTCCTTAAATCAATCAAACCACAACAGTGTTTCATCAAATTTAGCATCATAGTAAAATTCTAAGTTTTCCATGGTTATCCTAGAATAAAAATTCTATCAATTAAGTGCATTGGTAAAGTCATCATTGAATATTCATCAAATCTAAGCAATTCTTGTTCCAATTAAAGGCATGGCAAGCAATTTATGTATCTAAATGTAATGCTTAAGATTAATGTAACTAAACATGGTAATTACTAATAACAATCCCCCAAACTCGAGTGAGGCATTGTCCTCAATGCATGCATAAAAATAAAAAAAAAAAATAAAAATAAAAATGCATCGAGGACTTACTCAGAGTTCGTCATCGTAGATGATTAGTTTCCTTCTAGTTGGCGTCTTGATTTTCTTGCTTGAATGCGATGGTTGTTTTCTTGTTGCGGGATGTCTTAGCTTTGGTTGCGTGGGCATCTTGGGGGTTAGTTGCCGTGGCATCAGCTTGTGCATGCATGAAGTAAGTTGTCGCGGCATCTTCTTCATTAGTTGCGGGGCAAGGATCTTGTGATAAATTTCCTTAGCATAGTAGTAGTTGTAGTCTTGTTGTGAAAAAAAAAAAATAAAAAAAACTGAAAACTAAAGATAATGAAGAAAAAAATAAAATATCTCTAAAAATAAAAATAAAAATAAAAAAAAAAAAAAAAATATTTGAGAGAGGAGAGCATGCTCATGCATCTCTCTAAGTTGACCACTTCCTTATTTACGTTCACATGGGCACCATTGTAGTGCTTCAATCTTTGTCCATTAACTTTGAATTCATGGTTGTCAGGAGATGGACTTGATTATCACGGCACCATGGGAGAATGGTTTGGCGACTTCAAATGGTCGACCATCTTGATTTCAGCTTTCGGGAAAAGTTTTGCGAGAGGTGAATAGGAGAACTAGTTGCCCTGGCGTGAATTGCCGTGGCAATAGTTCTTGTCATGCCATCGCTTTGTTTTCTCCTTGTAGATTCGTGCATTGTTATGGCGAGTGCGAAATTCTTCTATCTCATTGAGATCCATCAAGCGCTTTTTTGTCGGCACTTTCCCAATCCATATTCACGGTCTTGATTGCCCGGTCGCCTTGTGCTCGATTTCCACGGTAGATGACATGTTTTACCATAGACAAGCCGGAAGGGGACATACCTAATGGTGTTTTGAATGCGGTGCGATATGCCCAAAGTCGTCATCTAGTCTTAATGACCAATCCTTCCTTGAGGATTTTACTTTTTCGAGTATTCCCTTCAACTCCGGTTGGAAATTTCTGCTTGCCCGTTGGTTTGTGGGTGATATGCGTGGCGATCTTGTGTGATATGCGAGCGTTGCAACATCTTGGCAATTAGTCATTGTCAAAATGCTTGCCCCGTCGCTGATAATTGCTCTCGGCATCCCAAACCGTGTAAATATGTTTTTCTGCGAGGAATCGTTGCGGTCTTGGAATCGTCGTTGGGGCTGCAGCTGCCTCTACCCATTTAGACACATAGTCGTCGGCAAGTAAGATGTAGAGGTTGCGAATGAAGATGGGAAAGGTCCCATAAAATCGATCCCCCCATACATCGAACAGTTCCACCTCGATGATGTTGCGGGTGGCATCTCATGTCGTCTAGAGATATTGCCCGTCTCGGCAGCGATCACATTGCTTGTAAAAGTCTTGGGCATCTTTGTACAATGTTGGCCAATACAACCGGATTGCAAGACTTTGGCGTGATGCGAGTTCTCAAAATGTCCTCCATAGGGTGAAGAATGGCATTGCGGGTACATTCATTGCTCTTCTTGAGGACACATCGGCGTATAACTGATCTGCACATTGTTTAAACAAAAAGGCTCGTCCCAAAAGTAATGCTTAGCATCATGGCGGAACCGCTTCTTCCCTTGGTGAGTAATGCCATACGGAAAAATATACAAACAAGGAAGTTAACTAAATCTGCGTACCAAGGTATTGCGGGGCATGTCTTTGCCGTAGTGTCTGCGCTCCCAAAATTGCGGCGTGCTCGTCAAAAAGCTGCTGCGGCGTCAGAGTTTGCGGCGTGTGCATCCATGGTTGCAGGCGTCATGGGCTGAGGTTGGCGTCAAGGGTTTCGAGGCGATTAAAATTTGTTCATCGGGAATGCATCACATATCTCTAGATCGCGTCCTCCTCCTATTGCGTTCCAAGCGTGATAAGTGATCGGCCACTTGATTTTTGTTTCTTTTCTGTCCTTAATTTCAATATCAAATTCTTGTAAAAGTAATATCCAGCGAATCAAGCGAGGTTTAGCATCCTTTTTAGCAAATAAGTATTTGATTGCGAATGGTCGTATGAACAATTACCTTTGTACCAATTAAATAGGATCGGAACTTGTCAAATCGAAAAAACTGACTAGTAACTCTTTCTCCGTTGTTGTGTAATTCACTTGAGCATCGTTAAGAGTTTTACTAGCGTAGTATATCACATGGAAGGTCTTACCTGTGCGTTGGCCTAGGACTGCTCTCCTACCGCGAAATCACTTGCATCACATGAGCTCAAAGGTAGCGTCAATCTGGTGGAACGACAATGGGTGCGAGGCAAGCTTTTCTTTAGGGTTTCAAATGCTTGAGTGCAGAATCATCAAAATCGAAGACTTTATCTGTTCAAGCAGATTACACAAAGGTTTAGTGATTTTAGAAAAATTATGAATGAACCTCTGTAAAAACCTGCATGTCAGAAAACTTGAATTCCTTTTAACGAATTTGGTGGGGTAATCTCTCGATCACGTCCACCTTGGCTGTCTACTTCAATTCCCTTGGATGAAATCTTGTGGCGAGCACTATTCCTTCATCTACCATAAAGTGGCATTTCTCCCAATTGAGGACTAAATCCGTTTCTTCGCATCTTGCCAACACCCTCTCTAAATTTGCGAGAGAGGCCGTCGAAGTCATTACCAAAAACGAAAAATCATCCATGAAGATCTCAAGGAAGTCTTGACGACCATGTCGAAAAAAAAGCGCCATCATGCATCTTTGGAAGGTTGCGGGCGTTACACAATCGAGCGGCATCCGCCGGAAGGCATAAGTACCGTATGGGGGGGCATGTGAAGGTTGTCTTTTCTTGATCTTACGGTGCTATGGCAATCTGATTGTAACACTGAATAACCATCAAGAAAACAATAAAAGGGTTTTACTGCAAGGCGGTCAAGCATTTGATCAATAAAGGGTAATGGGAAGTGATCTTTCCTAGTGGCTTTGTTTAGCTTTCGATAGTCCATACAAACCCCCTCAACGGTCACGATCTGGTTGGGATAAGTTCATTATTTTCATTACTTACCTTTGTTATACCTCCCTTTTTGGTACACATTTACGGACTTACCCCGTACTATCGGAGATAGGGTATATAATGCGGCGTCAAGCCCTTGATGATTTCTTTCATTACAACCCCTTTCATGGCATGATTCAGTCTCCTCTGGGCCTCAATTGAAGGTTTGTGATCATCTTCCAACAAGATCTTGTGCATGCACACACGTGGGGGCTAATTCCCTTCAAGTCGGCAATTGTCACCCTATTGCCTTTTTTGTAGCTTCAACATGTTGATCAGCTTCTTTTTTCTGCTCGGGCTGTAACTTAGAAGAAATAATTACAGGTAATGTATTATCGATCCCTAAGTATACATATTTTAGTTGCTCGGCAATTGTTTCAACTCAGGGTGGTGGATTTTCGATAGAGGTTTTTCGATCTTACCTTCCTTACAGGTAGTCCGGTGGTTCAAAGTATGTGTACTGGTCGATTGACTAGCCAATTTGCCTCTTCTTGTTGTTCCTCATCGACCGGTTCTTCATACTCCTCGGGTTCCTCTTGATCGGCAATGTAGTTGCGAGGCAACTAAATTCCTCATCGAAGTTAAACTCTGCCGTGGCATGAAGTAGTTGGCATTCTTACGGATCATCGGCATGCCTTAGTGTTTGGAACACATTTAGTTTTACTGCTGGTCATTCACCCTCATTGTGAGTTCTCCTTTTCAACATCAATCAAGGTTCTCCTGTTGCTAGGAATGGTCTCCCGAGAATGATAGGTGCATGCTCATCGCTTTACAATCCAAAACAATAAAGTCGCGGGAAAAATAAATTTATCAACTTTTACCAGTATGTCCTCGATTTTTTCCCTACGGATGCACATAGGATCTGTCGGCTATTTGCAGCATAGCTGTTGTAGGTCTTGCCTTCCGATTCTAGTTTTGGAAAACCGATTTAGGCATCAAGTTTATGCTAGCCCCTAGGTCGCATAGTGCTTTCCCGACATAGTGATTTCCAATAGAGCGGTATTGTGAAACTTCGGGATCCTTCAACTTAGGCGGCATGCGATTGTGCAACATTGCCATGCATCCCTCTGTTGCGGCAATTGTTTCAAACTCTCTAGCCTTGTTCTCTTGGACACAATGTCTTTAGAAACTTGGCATAGTTTGGCATTTGTTCAATTTGCTTCCACCAATGGCAAGTTGATGTGGACTTCTTTAGGATATCAAAAACTTTTCTAAGTTGTTGGCCACTTCTGGTGGTGATTGCCTTACATTGCTCATGGCGGTTCCTCTTGCGACTTGATTCTAGGTAAACCTCCTTGTGGTCTAGTGTTTGATTTTGAGCAAATTGTCGACTTGATTTTCCAATGATTTGATTACCGCCTCTTGGTTTTGCAATCTCATCGATGTCTGTTAATAAAAGCATCGATTCTTTTTGTAAATTACTATTAGCCATATAAGATTGATTTTTTAAAAGCATTTAGAAATTTTCCAAAAGAACTAGATGTTTACGGTTGTTCTTTGCGGCAATTTGCCGTGGCATATTTTCTTGGAATCCGATGCTTTGTGCATTACGATTGTTACAGTTTAGAGCATTGTTGGGATTACTCCATGAAAAATTGGTGCTTCTTCAAAATTTGGATTGTATGTATTTGACATCATGTTGTTGCCCGATTGTAATTCCCCACATAGAAGCTAGATTCGGATTTGCATACATTGGAAGAATTATGGTTATCACCACATAACTCACAAAAGAATCCATTACCTTGACTTCATGTGTGTTGTTTGGTTTTGCATGTTACGGACCATCTTGGTTAAAGCGGCCAAGTGTGCGAAGTGAATCGATGATCTAGTTCATGTGTGTTGTTAGCGTCTAACTCCTCCTCTTCTAGTAGATAGGGAATTGATAATCATTCTTGGCCTTTGTTTAAAATTTGCATTGCTTTCTTCGGTGACTTATAAGAGTATGCCGTTTGCGAGGCATCTAGCATCATCCTTGTTGGTGTATTCACGGCGTTGTAAAACATTGTTACTTGAGTCCACACAGGGAATCCGTGTAGAGGGCATTTGTGTAGAAGTTCTCTATATCGCTCCCAAGCCTCGTACATGGATTCATCATCACTGCCGAAAAAAAGTAATGTAAATTCTGAAGCTTATCGAGTTAAATTTGTAGGATTAAATCTAGCAAGGAAATCACGACAAAGATCGGTCAAGATGCTATGGATCCGGCGGGAATGCTATTTAGCCATGCTTTCGCCCTATCCCTCGGTGAATAGGGAATAATCTTAATCGTAAGACATCGGGGTGACTCCGTGGTGTATCTTGAGCGAGTTGCAAATCTCGAGGAAAGATTTGAGATGTTGTCGTGCATCTTGATTCTTTGAGCCGCCAAATTGACCTATTGTGTTGATCATATTAAACATTACGGTTTCAACTCAAAGTGGTCGGCTTCAATTTGGTGCGACAACTCACAGGTTAAGTCCATCAAGATCTTCTTCAAGATAGTCTCGAATAGTTACATTTGGTGCAAGAATCACTCCTCCTCTGCTTTCGAACATCTTGATTAATATTGCCGTCTTGATTTGCCATTGCTTCTCTTATCCTTCGTCTAAGTCTTTGTAAGGTTCGTTCGATTTACGGATCAAAGGGATATTACGGTGAAGTCGGTCTCATACTGGTCATATACCAATGCAAAACCAAAGTTTGTTAGCCCTTTGAATTTTAAACAAGAAAAATAAAAAGAAAGTGCAAGAAAGTAAAAACAAAGTCGCTATTGCCAATCCCGACAGCGGCGCAAAAAAACTTGTTTCGCGTAATAAGTGCTACGCAATTGTGCAAGTATTCGCAAGTTATAGTATAAAAGATATCGTCTCCACGAGGGTTGGTGCCACTTCAGAATCTAGTCTCTTGCCTTTGTAAAAGTAAAAACACAAGTAAAGGATTATAGAAGTTTTAACTAATAACTAATCTAGAAAGCAATAAAGTAAAGAAAAAGATGAATTCAATTGAGAGAGATAGGCTAGGTTATCGTGAGTTGAGGTGTGATAGCCGATTGGATTGTCTTGGTAAAAGAGTGCGGGCGCTCGGTTGCCGTGGTGGCGACTTACTGTGGGGGTTGCCTTGGCAACTAATTGATGGTTGCTTAGGCGACTAGTTGGGCAACTACTTGGGGCGTGGGCAGCAACTTCAAGGTTCGGCGGGGCGTTCTTCAATGGTTTCTTCTTATCCCTAAGTCGAAACTCTAGCTACTTGTGCATGCCTTGATAATACATCCTGCGTGAATCAGGGTGAACAACAACCAATCTTGCGCTCCTCTTAGCGTTGAAATCCTTAACTTATTCCTAAGCGGATTAATCTTCACCATCATTGGATTGAATAAAGATCATATTCATTCGTTTCTTGAATCTAACTCTCCCGATATTAGATAAATGGATGAAATCACGAGATCTCTCCCAATTCACTCATAAACAATAATAAGAATCAGAATGAATAAACCTTGAAATAGAAAAGTGCAAACTCTTATTACCTAAACAAAAACCAATAGTTTCTCACAACCACAAAACACAATAACCATAGCCAAGTAAATTTAGTTCATGGCTAGGTTCCAAAAAAAACACAAGATAATTAATCCCTAGCATGAACCCAATCGAACAAAGATGAAGGAAGAGGCTTGTCGAAATCCTCCTTGCCCTTGATGCTTGTCGAAAATTCTCTCCTCTTGCCCTACTTGGACTTGCGAAATTTCCCTCTTGCTCTCCATTATCTTTAAAGAATATAATTCTTTATTATAATTTTATTCCTATTAGAACTTCTCTATCCTCTTGGAATTTAATCCCAAGCATTCAATCTCAACAAATTCGTCTTTAGCATCATTTAGGTAAACCTAATGGAATTTATCATTTGGGTAAACCTAGAGCAATGTCTTGAGGATATCATTAGTACCATGGGTTTCCATCCTCCTCATCCTCCAAATTATATACGGTGAGCATTTACCTCAAAATCTGCATCTCGGCTTCATCTCGGAAGTCGGAGAAACGCCTCAAACATGGTAACTAGAGTCGCGCTAGGCATCGACCATACGATTATATTCTCTTTGGTAGATAAGGAAGCTAATTTCTTTAAAATTTTTAACCAACTCTGGATCAAATCATAGTATTTGATAATTTCGATCTTTTCTCCATTCTTTTGATTTGGTAAATCACCAAGATGAATCTTTGAAGACCTAGAGCACTTTGATCTTTCTTTCTATGGCCTTGAGTCCCATAGCAGCGCAAAGCCTCATACTCATTTCTGTTGTTTGTACAAAAAGAACTCCAACCTCTTGGTAAAAATTGTTAAATCGAATAAAGTATACCTCATCGACCTAGAGCATTGGATGCCCCATCAAAATCATTCAAGATTCATTGGTGGGCATTCCTTCAAATAAGTACCAAATCAAGTCTTCATCCGAGAAAACTAAAATCCAGGGGCTCATAGTCATCCCGAGGTGCGGCTTGCTAAAAGGTGCTGCGCTTTCTTTTCTAACGATTTCTAGCTCATAGGTGATATCAAACTCGGATAACATTTTGCCGTGGGCCATTCTTGGGTTAGTGTTGGTGCCTCATTACATTTTAGTGGATCCATTAAAGTCCAAGCAAGTGTGATACAACATGTCTTGCTGAGCAGCAGTAGTCCTTACTAGAGCACAACAGCTTTGAATCAAAAGGGTAGTGACTCACGTTCGGTGAACTTCTTGCTCAAGTAATAAATGGCCCATTTCCTTTTTTATATTTGTCTCATCATCTTTGTCTAGCATCGTATCCCATCAAATTATCAAACCTTGTTAAATGCAGTGTGACGACTTGTCGTGCAGTGGTACTAAGATTGAGGCATTGGTCAAATACTTCTTAATCTTTTCCTAAAGCCTCTTGGCAATCTTTATCCCATCTTCGGGTCATTCTTTGAGAGGAATTGAAAATAGGACCACTTATGCAATCGGTCAATTGGAAAATAAACGAAATATAATTGAGCCTTTCTAAGAATCCTCGGACCTCTTTTTGTTTTTGAAGGCGGACAAATCTTGAATTTGCTTTACCCTTGTTGAGGTCGATTTCTATCCCCTTTGACTAACCACAAAAGCCTAAAAAGTTTTCAGATGTAGTGCAAAGGTACACTAGGATGGGTTGAGCTTTAGTGATATTTCTTAGCCTTTAGAATAGCTTGACAAATTCTCAATATGTCCTTCTTGATTGAGACTTGGCTATCATGTCGTCCACATACACCTCAATCTCTTTGTGCATCAGTCGTGGAACAAGGTAACTATGGCCGCTGATAAATTTGCCCGGTATTCTTTAACCCCGAAGGCACGAGTTTATAGCGGAACATGCCCACATGGTTACAAAGGTAGTCTTTTCCATGTCCTTAGTGTGAATTTTAATTTGGTTATACCATGAAAAGCCATCCATGAAAGAAAACCAGAATGCCACATGGTGTTATTAGACTAGGGTATCAATGTGGTATGGAAAATTGTCCTTAGGGCTTACCTTATTGGTCCCTAGTCACATACATGCGTACTTTTCCATCATTCTTGCACCGGGACTATATTGGCTACCCATTATGGGTATTTGGCAACTTTCAAAAATCTAGCTCAAATTGTTTCTTTACTTCCTTCTAACCTTTAACAACATATTGGTCTCATTCTTTGAAGCTTTATTGAATTTGGATTGCCACTCTGGCTTTATTGGGATTTTGTGCACCACTGCCTCCGTGTCTAAACTCAGCATGTCTTGGTTGTCCATGCAAAAACACATCTGAATTACAGCATTTGACCAACTCTTATCTCACATTTAATGATAAGTGGTACCAATCTTCCACTTCTTTTCTTTTCTTCTTTGGTCCCCAATTCAAAACTTCTAATTCTTCTTTGTGGGGCAAAACCTGTTTCTCTTCACTAGCCATCAATCTTAGCAATTACAGGACCTTATATTCCTCTTTATCACCCCCTTACGTCTACTTCATAGAGCACGAGGTTGTTCAAAATCTATCCCAGGATTAGGTCTAGAATCATTCATCTGATTAATATTGGGGGGACCTACACAGTTTAAAAGTATGTATTGGGAATAGAAATAAACATAAATGAATAAACAAATAATAATGAAAAGAATAAGTGATGAATGAATAAATAATGAATGAAATGAGGTTATACTTTCCATTGAGAAACATAGAAGCATACTTTTCATTGAAAATAAAAAGATTGACATAATAGGCTTATTACAAAGATTCCTATTACTCTCGCGACAAAAGCAATAGGGTGCGGGCATTACTTTGATTGAGACCTAAAAAGCTACAGACTCTTTCTTTGGTCCAATTGTTAAGTTTTTACAGAAAGCATGAATGGATCTTTTTCCAGGTGGACCATCTTGCTATCTTGATTCGTTTACTTCCATTCCATCCATAGCTTAGCGAGATCAGCACTCTTCATCGGGATCGCTCATTCTCATATTAGCTTCTTGGACTTTGAGTGCAGTTTCGCGACTCCTTGAACCACGAGAGCCTTCTTCATATCCATATAGATGATTGGAGCCATGAGTCTCTCACCTTTAAGTCGGGCTTTTCGTTGTTCTTCTCTTCCAATCTTGTTTCTTTTGCAAAAAGATGAGCTTATGTCAAACCCGAAACAATTATTCTTGTAGATAACACTTATGGGTTGCGGGAGCGTCCCCTGCCAGCTTCTTCCCAAACCTCTTCTCTTTCGCTCATCTTCTAGTGTTTTTCGTCACACCGCCATCTTAGTGCAATTTGGCAATCTCGGGCATGGGATCTATTCCTTGAGCAACAAATGTGGCGTTAGCAATTCTAATGCCACTGAAAGGCACATTCAAAGCCTTCTCATCGGTAGGATGTATGGGCGTGCGAGAAGTTATCGAAGCCACAATATCTTGCTCGGCATGGACTGTTACTATCTTTCTTTAATGATGAATTTTAATTTTTCTGCAGAAGGCGGGACAGCTCTTGCCCGAGAATAGATCTACGGTCTCACGACAAACAGTTTTAGGATGGCGGATGTCCGCTGACCCCGAAATCCCGCGATGTATATTGGTTGGACTTATGGCGAGGGTGCTTTAATTTTCCCAACCACTTCCCTTTGGGTCACATCAGATGCACGCGCATTTTGGCAAGGTTTCCATGTCGCGAGCTATCGGTGGCAAGCATTGTAGGGTAGCTAGGGGCATGACATTCGAAGCGAGCGCGTTGTGATGCGCCCCCGATAGTATGAACTTTGCAATGGTAGTAATATTGAGGCCTTGTTGGATCCTCATGCCCCTTCCAGTATCTCATCATCCCACAGAATTGATATGATTACAATCAGTGATATATCCGATGTTTGGTCAAGCTTTCATAAATAGCCACCTCTAAAAAAAAAGTTTGATTTGTACTTTCAGCAAAGCCTCAAGATGTTTTTTGAATTCAGTGATCAATCAACTAGAAATAAATTTGGCTATTTTACACCTGATTGGTCTACACACTATATTCAGCATGTTTTAGAACTTTAGAAATTCTTGAGCTTGGCCTGGGTCTTTGGCTTGTGAGTTTTGGGTGGCTCTTTACAAATATCTTCATAGGTTCGGATTCAATTACCATACCTTTTCTGTTTCACCTCTTCTTCTGCCTTGGGCCTCGAGGCATAGTATACGACCGCTCGTGTGAAATACCCCACATTTTATTTCTTTGGGGTTTGGCTTTGTTGGTTCTCCTTGGCGGGCTCCTATTTCCTCAAGCTGGTTTCTTCTCTTCTTGCGAACTGGAACTTCCTTGTATAGGAACATTGGCGGTGTAGTTCCTTCCCATCCGGGGGTCCTTAAAGGAAAGAAACGTCGGGGCTAAATTATAATTTTAGGGCTATCATGGGACTTTTTTTTTCGTGATGCATTTTTGCAGTTTGATCCAAAGATGAATGGGTCTTGACTTTCTTGGGTTGGGCGTCTAATTGCAAATTTAAGTCCCCTCTTTTCTTCCTCTTGAAAAATTCAATCTTACCATTCAT